>CAUYRT010097089.1:0-54288 GCA_963574885.1 Lepilemur ruficaudatus
CCTAGCACTCTGGGAGGCTGAGGCCAGTGGATTGCTCGAGGTCAGGAGTTCGAGACCAGCCTGAGCAAGAGCGAGACCCCGTCTCTACTGAAAATAGAAAGAAATTAATTGGCCAACTAAAAAGATATAGAAAAATTAGCCAGGCATGGTGGCGCATGCCTGTAGTCCCAGCTACTCGGGAGGCTGAGGCAGGAGGATTGCTTGAGCCCAGGAGTCTGAGGTTGCTGTGAGCTAGGCTGATGCCATGGCACCCTAGCCTGGGTAACACAGTGAGACTATGTCTCAAAAAAAAAAAAAAAAGTACAGGATAGTTAAATGGATTTTAATATAACAGTAAAAAAGGCTCATTGATATTGTTTTAGATTCCACATTGCAACTCATCTTTAAAGAAACTGTCACTTGTGAACGTTTTGTGTAGCATCAAAAAAGAATATCTACAAGCATTTCAAAAGGCTATTCAAATATTCTCTTTTCCAACCCCAAGTGGGGTTGAATTTTCTTCATATACTACAATTAAAACAACATATTGTAAGAGATAGAAAGAAGCAAATATGAGAATCACCTGTCTCCAATTAAGCCAGACATTACAGAGATCTGAAGAATGCAAAACAATTCTATTTTTCTTACTAATTTTTCTTTGTTTTGGAAAATATAGTTGTTTTTTATGAAAATTTCCTATTTGTATTAATATGTATTGATTATGTTATTTTCAAATGAACTAAGTAAATATTTTTAAATGTCTCTGTTTTAGTTTTTAACATGCTAAATATGAATAGATATAACCCCCAAAAAAGAGAATGTTATACAAATGGAATCAGGCAGTATATAACCTTTTGAGATTGGCTTTTTCCATTTGGCATAATTTTTTTTTCTTTTTTTATTCATCCATTTCTTCTTGTCTCCCATGGCATAATTTTTAAATTTTTTATTTTGTATAATTCCGTCAAACTTCATCCGAGTTGTGGTATGTATCAATAGCAGTAGCATGCCATGGTATTGATGTACCACAGTTTGTTTAAGCACTCACCTCTTGAAGGACAACTGGGTTGTTTCCAGTTACAACAAATAAAGCTGTTCAGGTACAGATTTTTGTAGGAATATGTTTTCTATTTCTCTGGGATAAATGCCCCAGAGCACATTTGCTGTGTTGTACAGTAAAGTCATATTTAATTTTTTGAAGAATCTGCCAGAGCATTTTGCAGAGTGGTGGCACCATTGTGCATTCCCACCAGCAATGCAGGAGAGAGCAGTTTCTCCTCATCCTCACCGGCATTTGCATTGTCAGTGTTTATCTATTCTGATGGGTGTGTAGCGATATGCTGCTGTGACTTTAAGTTGCATTTCCCCAGGGGCTGATGATGTTGAGTATCTTTTCATGCACTTATCCACCATCTGCTCATCTTCTTCAGGGAAACATTTGTTCATTTCTTTAGCCCATGTTCTAATTGGATTTTTTTTTTTTACTGTTGACTTTTGAGAGTTCTCGATATATTCTGGTTACTTGTCCTTCATCAGATACTTGTTTTACAAATATTTTTCCCAGTCTGTATTTTGTCTTTGCATCCTCTTACTAGGGTCCTTCATGGAGCAAAAGTTTTTAGTTTTTATGAGGTTCGATTTTTCCTTTTATGAACCATGCTTTTGGAATCAAGTGTGATAACTTGATGCCAAAGCTTGATAACGTTAGAAATTGATAACTTTGCCTAGTGCTTGATTTCAAAGATTTTCTCTCATTTTTTTTCCTGAAAGTTTCATAGATTTACCTTTTACATTTAAGACTGTGCTCCATTTTTAGTTAATTTTGTATAAGATATGAGACTTAGGTCAAGGTTCTTTTCTTTTATTTTCACCATGGATGTCCCATTGCTCCAGCACTATTTGTTGAAAAGCCCTTTGCTATGGTTTGAATGTGTCCCCCAAAGTTCATGTGCTGGAAACTTCACCCCCAATGCAGCAGTGTTGGGAGCTGGGACTTAGTGGGAGGTGATTAGGTCACAAGGGCTCCACTCTCAGGAATGGATTAACGTTGTCATTGTGGGGATGGGTTTGTTTTAAAAGTAAATTTGGCCCCTCATGTTCTTTCTCTCTCTCGCCATGTGATGCCTTCCACCGTGTTATGATGCAGCAAGAAGGCCCTCACCAGATGCGGCCACTCAACCTTGGACTTCCCAGACACCATAACCATGAACCAAATAAATTTTTGTTCATTATAAACTACTTAATCTGTGATATTCTGTTATAACAGCACAAAATGTACTAAGACAGCTATCCTTCCTGCACAGATTTGCTTCTGCACCTTTGTCAAAAATGTGTTGTACTGTGTGGGTCTGTGTCCTGGTTCTTTGTTCTCTTCCATGGATCTAGGTATCCATCCCTCCATCTATATCACACTGTCTCAGTTACGGTAGCTCTACACGAAGCCTTAATATGAAGTATAGTGACTCCTCCTACTTTTTTCTTCTTTTGCAAGATTATTTCAGCTATTCTAGGGCCTGTGCTTTTCCATACACATTTTAGCGTAAGTTTGCCTATATCTACAACTACACAGGGTTGCTGTAGCATTTTTATTTGCTTCCATCTAACACCCAAAGTGTGATTTGATCAAAAATGTCTCCAGGATGTCCTCACTTGACCAAGGGCATCTTCAAGGTAGAAAATGCATCTCATTCATCTTTGCAACTCCCAAGTCCAGTATATAGTAGGTGCTCAATGAACATTTGTGCACTCAAAACACACACTTTTATGCAAAGACAGACAATTTTGCAACAGACAGACTCAATCTTTTATTTTGTTGGCTCTTAGCTTCTTTATACTTTCAGTTCATCTTACTCATTTCTGCTAGGCTTCCTTCCTAAAACTTAAAGCTGGCCTGGACTATTTTGGCCATATCTGAGCTGACTGAATCATTCCATGCATAAAATATTTGAAAACCCCTTATTTTACATACTGAATAAAACCCAAATTTCTCTATACCCTTCCCATACACACATGCAGACAATTCATGTCATCAACCAGAAAGAAAATATTTACCGAGATCTTAGCCTGTCCTGGGCACTGTACAAGATGAAAAGAATTGTAAAACATGGCTCCCGCCCTGCTCTGACAGCGTTTGAAATGTGGGTTTGTCATTTAAGGACTGCACCGTGCGTGTTCTATTCATTTAGTATTTGCCCCTCTTTTCACTTCTCTTTCGCTGAGTCGTCCTCATTTCTATGCCAGCACTCGGCTGTGGGGCAGTTTCTGGCCTGCACACTCCAGGCCAGGGGTGCTATCTCCTCTTCCCCTGGTAGTCTAGGAGAAAAGCCCTTGGCTTCTGTCCAAGTCTCTCGTTTTTCTTTAGGATGAGGTTAAGATACGTGCATTTGCTTTCATCTCCTATCCAAGCACACTGAAAGGATTAATAAGAGGGCTTTAAAGGCCTTTGATAAGGCATGGGATATTGCCAAGCCAATCGATGATTGTGTTTTCGTATATGAAAGTCAAAATAAGCCACAGGAAGGAGTCCAGCCTTCCACGTTTACCCAGGCCTGTTGTTGAAAACTGTTTTCTTTGCCATTCAGCATTAGGAAAACAGAGCCCAGGTACTGTGATTTTTAGGGCCCATAAACCTATAAATCTTCCTCCCAGATCAGGGTAAATAACTCTCCTTACTGCCATAATTGAGGAAGTCGGAAGTGTGCCCGGTGTGTGGGTTGAAAGTTTCTATGCCCAATCCTACCAGAGTGGACAAGCCTGGCTGTCATGAGGCTGTCACGGCTCAACTTTCTCAGCCTCTTGGCAGCTGGCAGTGCAGCCTTGGATGCCTTTCTTTGCTTCTGTGACAGCCCCCGCGGTCCCTTCTCCATGTCCTTCACAGGGCCTTCCTTCCCGCCCACCCTGTCCTCACCTTCCACTCCTCTGTGGGTGACCTCACCTGCCCTTTTGGCTTTAGAGTATGCCTTGTGGAAGGGGCACGTTCTTCTTCTTTCTATGTGAAGGGCCTCTCTAGAGCACTCCCTCACCCCCAGCCTCTTCATATCACTTCCTGGTGGTCTTTAGAGGAGGAACTGGGCGGGCTCCTCCCGGCCCCTCCCCTGGCCTTAGCAGTCCACCTACCTGCCCTCTGCCCTCCCGGCTCTTGTCCACCTGGGCCAGTGACAGAGGTGTGGAGCCATCTAATTTAGAGGGAAGTATCAGCAGGCCCGTCTAGATGCAGATCTAGAGCCACAGCCTCCAATCAGCTTTATCAGCACTGATGCTGATATTTAATCTCCATCTGCCGATTCCTGGGTTTACCTCTCAGTTGGTTCTAAGCTCAGTCATGGCAGATGCTAGAAATGCCGTAAATGCTCATTGGTAGGGATTTGCGTCCGGTCGCCAGCTTCATGGGTGTTTGGTAGCAGCTTTCTCATCCCTGGGTTGTGGCCATGAACTCAACCACCCCAGTGGCAGTTCCTACTTCAGGGAGCAGCTTCCAGGAAGGCTGGTGGCTGAAGAATTCCAGGAGTCACTTCTGGAAGTCCAGCCTGGGGCCCCCTCCTCTGGTCCATCCAGTGATTTTGTAAGCTTCTGAGTTCTAGAACACACCACCACTGCCGAGATCTCAGGAACAGATGCCCCCTATGCCCAGGATGCTGGCGGCTAGACACTGAAAAGGCTTCTGCAGTAGCAGCCTCAGCTGCCTGCGGTAAAGTAGACAGGAGTGGTGGAAGGGGACCTTTGCCTCATTTCTGTCTTCCAACTCATGTGTAAGCACATGAGGAATGTTACCCGATTGATGTCCCACTGGAAGGGAGCATGGAAAATTAGGTTTTCAGCTTTCCAGCCCCTGTGATGCAGAAAGGCGCCACTAGAAGATGGAACAGGATGGCGAGTGCCAATTAAATACACGCACCGCAAATGCTATCTTAGCATGGCATGTCTTAATTCCTTTATATACTAGGGACCTCAAAAATTGGAAATGGCTTTGTGCCTTTGAGAAGTACTAGTGATAGTAGGATAAACAAAGACTTATTTTTTTAAAAAAAAACAAAACTTTTTTTTTCAGTTTCCGTTAGTTTTTGGCTAAGTTCTTGAACCTCTCCCCCAATGCTAAATCTGCCTCCTATGGACACTTCTGAAGCCGCAGTCTCATGAAGGTATGAGAATGTTGTTCAGGGAGGTTCTTTTAAATCAGCATCTCAAAGGAGTGGCCCGGAAAGGGTGCAAACCACTGTGCAGAGGGAAGCAGGTAAATCGTGGCCATACCCCGCCAGAGCGGAGAGAAAGTGCGGTGGCCCGGCAAGTGTGTGCTGGTTGCAGCCGGGAATCCGGCTTTGCAGAGGCCCCAGCCCTCTCCACTCCCAGTTTCCTTCCAGAGTCCCTTATTTATTGACCCTTAAGAGCCAAATTTGGTTGTGCATGTGGTCACCTGAGGAATTTGTTAAAATACAGAATTCTGGCTCTCACCATAACCCAGACCTACTGAACCAAAATTTTTGATAGGAGAAACCAGTTTGACCAGAAATGTGAATCTTTAACACAGGTGACGCAGGTGCAGCACCAAGTTTGGGAACCAAAGCCAGAGAGCCTTGCGCTTTGCGGCTTGCAGGTGCTAGTTCCTCTCCCCCACCCACCACGCGCTCCCTGCACTCTGCCAGCTGCTGGCCCCAGACTCCTGCTCCAGGACAGGGGGCCTTGGCCAGTCACTTGGGACCCGTGGTGTCGTTGCCCAATGTGCCCTTCAGGCTCCTGGTCTGGAGAAATGGAAACTATTGCCCTCTACAAGGTATTGGGAAAGACTGACTCATGTCAAGAACTTTGACATCTGCAGATAAAAGGCGATGCCTGATTCCCTCCCCGTAGCTGTTGTCCCGGAGAGTGTTCTGTGCGGAAATCTCAGCCGCCATTTTGCAGACCATCCGTGAGTGGAAAAGCCAACCCAGTCACTGCCCACACCTCTGCATCCTCGGTCACCCCAGTGACCGTCCCACCCCGTGCTGCCCCACAGGAGGATCACGCTGCAGACTTCCTCACGTCTGATTCCAAACGTTTCTACCTGGGATCTCCTCCAGCTGTGGAATGCACTGGCTGAGTGTAACCCAACTGTCACATCCCTGTGGACCTTAAACGCTCTTTATTGCATCCAGCAGCCGTCAGCATTCCACAGGGTGAAGGGCGCGCGGATGACGTCTTTGCAAGGCGGCCAGATGTCGCCACCGGGCCTGTGGCTTTTATCCTGTGGCTTCTGAATTTCACATATATCAGTATTTATCAGCTGGGATATTGTCAGTCTTATAAATGAAAACTGAATGGCCATAAATCATTCTGTGGATAGGTAACCATTCTGTTTGTGAGCCTGCCGGCCAGGTGTGTTTATTCATTCAGGGGACAAGTGTGGACTGCGGACCTGCCAGGACGGCTGGGGCCACCGAGGGCCCACCGTTCACTCTGCTGCATGAGACACCTTGGCACACAGGGCAAAAGCCACTCACCAGCCCCAAGACCCCATGGCCTCATTTGTGAGGTAGTTTAATATGTTTTTCTTCTTTCCAGAATGTTCAGAGTCACAGGATAGTAGCAACTGGTGTCGCAGAGCCTGATGACAAGACAACACAGGGCTGCCGTTTGGTCCCTCAACACCCCCCAACATCATGATGGGCTTGTAGGCTAATTTCTTTGAGATCTAATAATTTCTTCAAGTTTGAGCAAAGGTGCATGAATGATAACTAACAGATCCATCCATTGAGCACTCAGGGTGTGCACAGGACTACGATCTCCATGAAAACTCTGGTCAAGCAAGGCCTCACATGAGCCCCATGTCACAGACAGGGAAACTGAGGGTCAGAGAGGCTATGTAACTTGCTCAGGTTCCCACGGTCAGGAAGTGGCAGAGCCACGTGTTTTCAGAACCTGGGCTCTGACGACGACAGGCTGACCAGGACGTAGTTCGACTGCACCAGTGTCAAAGCGCCCCAGGGAATGTCCTGGATTCATTAGCTTCCATCTGACACCACTGTTCTGATCTCTCTTCCAAGCAGAGAAAACATCGGTAGTGAAGGAGAATTGTTAGGAAAATGGCTCTTTCCTTAGAGGTTCTCGAACTGTCCGAATCACCTAGGGGGCTTGTTCCAACACAGATTGCTGGGCCCCACCCCCGATTTTCTGATTCAGCAGGTCTGGGCTGGAATGTGAGAATTTGCATGGGTGGGGATACTGTACTGAAAATAGGTAGATTGAATAAATGAGTGCATACTGGAAGCTAAAATCCTGACAGGAGGTTGGAAGAGTTTTCCCTGGAGAATATGCACATTGCAAGAAGAAAAATCTGAGGATATTGACATCAAATAATCCACAAATAAGTGGCTCAGCCAGATTACCCAAGAGTGAAAACACTTTACAGAATAGCTTAAAGCTTCCCCTCAGCTATTAGTTTTTCACTCTGCAATATGGGGTCAGCATTAAGGGTTGCCAGTCATCTGAGAAAATCTTCTGACCTGAAACAGAGAGACCAAAACAAATAAACAGAAAAAAAAATCAACTTGGAGGAAACAGAGTTTGTGCAGGAGGAAGAGAAGTTAAAAAAAAAACCTACCATGAATATTCTTAGAAAGATAAGAAAAGATACTGTACCCATGAAATAAGAGAATGCTATTTCTAAAGAAAAAATCAGTGAACAATAAGAACTACTGGAAATTTTAAAAATGGGACAGCAGAAATGAAAAACTCAGTAGAAGAAATAGATATAAAGTTGGGAAACTTTCCCAAAAAATAGACTAAAAAAATCAAAGATATAGAAATAAGAGGAAAAAAGTTTTTTTGTTTTTTTTAAATTAGAGAACCAGTCCAGGAGGTACCACATCTTAATAATGGATTTTCTGTTGATGTGGGAGGTGTGGTGAGAAGGCAATAAAAGGAAAATAGATAGCAATTAAATAATCCAAGAAAATTTCCCAGAACTAAAAACATGAGTTTTTTGATTGAAAATGTTTGTTGAATGCCTAGCACAATAGACCAAAATAGATCCCCACCAAGGCACATCGTCATAAATTGTCAGAACGGTGGGGACAAAGGAACATCCCACAGAAAGAAAAAAACTATCAAACATTAAGGATTAGAGATCAGAATGGCTTTATATTTCTTAAATATAGATCAAAGGCAATAAAGCAATGCTTTCAAATTCTGGAATTTACTCCCAACTGAGACTATTATACCCAGCCAAATTATCAATAAAGTGTGGACCTAGAATAACATCTTTTCAGACATGTCTCAGCCCACATTGCTGCACAATGAACACCCACAAGCTATCAAAGGCATACACGTTATGCATTTGTATCCTTGCTGGAAGGTCTGTGGATTAGCAGAGGTGATTCCCTTTTAGGCTCTGGGTCTGTGGGTCACCTGGTGAGGCTCTGATCCATGCGTAAATACTGAATATTGATCTAAGCAAAACTGCAATATAGCTGTACTTGGAGAATGAGAGGATGGGGGAGAGGAAAGGAAGCTGAATCCTTACTCTGGGGACAGTGTATCATAGTAGTTGAGAACATGAGCTGGGGAGCAAAATCACTTGGGTTGAATCCCAACTCAGCCACCTAGGAGATGTATGGCCTTGGGTTCTGAAGATCACCGAATCTCTGTTTTTCAGTTTCCTCATCTGTAAAATGGTGTTGATAATAATACCCACTTCTCAGACTTGTTATGACCATTCATAAATTAATATATGAACAGTACCCAGAAGAGTGCCTGGCATGTGTTAAGTGCTGCATAAGTGATTGCTATTATTATTTATCATGGTAGAGAATCAGGAGAGAATGCTGAAACTGAAAAAAAATTGAGAAGTGACCATCTGATTATTTTACTTATAGACATGGATGTAAATAGCCAAATAATTAACCAGGAGGTAAAATGGTGCCTCTGGGGAAAAGGAAAAAAGGAAGGGGCACAGGACTGCTGTTTCCCAACAAAGTAGTAGAAGTGGTTGATTATTGTGTGCATTATAACTTGGAGAAAAGTAAAAACTAAAAACAAAGAAAGATGTAAGGAGGAAAGATGCCAAGCTGTGAATAAGGAAAATCACCATTATATTTCTTCACCAGAAGGCCAAAATGATTCCATGATATGAGAAATGGAAGACAGAGATGCAAATATGGTGCTCCAACAGCACACAGAAGGTGTCCCCAGAAGACAAATCTTGCTAATTTCTCTTAATCCAAGAGACAATAACGGGTTTGTAATAAGAAAAAGCAACTGGGTTTGGTAACGTCTGGCTGCCGCAGTGTAGCACTCACTGTCACCTAATGCGCTGCTCCAGGCCTCCCCGCCCCCCACCTCTATTCATTTCTGGTACATTAAACAATCTGTGAGTATTCAGAGGCACAATGCATTTTTTTTGTTTGTTTTTCCAAATTAAGCCATTGAATATTAGAACATGAGATAAATTTGTGGGCCTAGAAAAAACTTATTCTATTAAAATTTTCCATTTTTATTAGTGCCAATCTCTTACAACTTATTTTCTAAGTAGTTTTGTTCTCACCACTCAAACAAACAAATAATTAATCATTCCCTGAAAAACTTACCTTAAAAGCAAGAAAAAAAAAAGCAATAAATAAAATCAGAGTATGAAATTATCCCATATAAAATTAATATCATAGGGCACAGTGGCTCGAGCCTATAGTCCCAGCTACTTGGGAGGCTGAGGAGGGAGGATAACTTCTGGCCAGGAGTTCAAGACCAGTGTGGGCAATGTAGTGAGACTCGTGTCTGAGAGAAAGGAGGAAGAAAAGTAAGAAAAAGAAAGAAAGAAGAGAGAAAGAGGGAGGGAGGGAGGAAGGAAGGAAGATAGATCTGACAAAAACATATATTAATATGTTTGAAATTGTACACTTGAATTGAAAAATGTATCAATATAAAACAAAAACTAGCAGAAATAAAACAAAAATAGAGATTTTTTAAAATCAGAAATCTTAGAAATGAAAAATACAGCCATTGAAATAAAATCTATAACAGATAGGATAAGCTCTAGACCTGACATAGTCAAAGATAAAATCAGTGAATTGAAAATAGTAATGAGAAATTCTCTCAGAATGCAGTACAGAGGGGCAGTAAAAAGATTAATGAGAACTAGAGAGACTTAGAAATAGGATTGAGAAATTCCAAGAAATGTCTAACAATAGTTCCAAAATAAAAGAAGGGAGGGTACAACAGAGAAGAAACATTAAAGAAATAATCACAGATAATTTTTCAGAATTGAAGAAACACATTCCCATGCACACTGGGTACTAAGCAGGAAAAATAAAATAAATTCCACACCCAGAGACATTATAGTGAAACTTGAGAACATGAAGTATAAAGGGACAACCCTACAAGCCATGATAGGAAAAAAGATACATTATCTACCAAGGAATTTCAACAGACTTCTTATCAGAACTGTAAATGCCGGAGGTAATGAGGTAATAATATCTTCAAAAGCGCTGAGAGAAATGACTGTGTAAGTTCTATTAATATCTACGCAGGAGTAAACTAAGATACTGGCTAGTTAAGTAACTCTCCCAGCTCCAGTAACTCTCCCAAGATCTGCAGGTGGGATGCAAACCCAGACAATCTTAGATCCACCGACCGGATTCCTAGCTCCAAACCCATACTGCATTTGCCGGAATAGAGGGAGAATTTACATAATGAAAGGAATAATCCACCAAATAACGTTCTTTTTTTTTTTTTTTTACAACATTGTTCTTAACAACAGCTAGGCTAAATATTCAGCAGCAGAAAAATGAGTAAATTATGGTGCAGTCACACAACAGGACACTCTACAGCAATTAAAATGAATAAACAGTACCTACATCTGTCAACAGGTATACACCTCAAATATATCATGTATCATCAACCAAGAACATGTGCCTATTCGCCTGGACCCTTCAACTAAAAGAGATTAAAAGATTGATAGAAGCATTAAGAGTGAGGTCAAATGTTTTTCTTCTGAAAGATGTCCTCCCGGGAAATTCACCTGTTACATCTTTTCAACAACTTTGAGACTTTAGTGAGAGAAAGAAATCTTAGCGTCTATTCTTTGGACTGAGAACATTTAAGGCATTTGAAATTCTGAATGGGCTGATAATCCGTTCATACCTGTAGAGGTTATAGCAGCAAATGAAACTGACAATTAATTCAAAATCCAGATGATTCTATTTATAATGGATCTCTTTTCAGCCTATTGGCTAGAATCACTTATATTTAATTTGTAATCGATGCCTTTTGGTTTTTCTTCTGACTTACGAAAAAAGTGCTACAAGATCCTCTTCTAATTGTCACGAACAAGAAAAAATGGAAATTGAGAGTGAATTGAAATTTATTTGCAAGCAGTTATATTAGGAGGCTAAAAATGCTAGGCAGCAAACATCAGTAAGAGGACCTCATGGTGTGAGACAATCTTTGGAATCTCAACTGAGTATTCGTTCAAAATGAGTAATTTTGACATGATATCTCCAGTTGGCCTGCAGACAGGCAACAAATGTCAAATACAGAAGCTTTCCCCCATGTTTAATGACTAGACAAATGAACACTATTTTTGAATTTTAAAAAGAGGGCCAACTGGGGTGGCTCAAGCCTGTAGTCCTAGCACTTTGGGAGGCTGAGGTGGGAGGATCGCTTAAGGCCAGGAGTTTGAGACCAGCCAGAGCAACATAGCAAGACCCCATCTGTACAAAATATAGATTAATTAGCCAAGTGTGGTGGCATGCACCTGTAGTCCCAGCTGCTTGGGAGGCTGAGGCAGGAGGACAGGAGTTTGAGGTTATAGCAAGCTATAATGACATCACTGCACTCTAGCCCGGGCAACAGAGTGAGAATCTGTCTAAAAAAAAAAGAAAGAAAGAAAGAAATTTTATGTTTGAATTGTTGAGGCTGCTTTATTAGCAGCCTCCTAACTGGTCTCCCAGGATGGAGTTTGGTCTCCCTCATGTCCATGGAGAATACCAGGGCTACAGTGAGGCGTGTTGTCATTACAAGTTCCTCTGACACCACACAGCCCAAATACTCTATGATCCTGTCCGTCTTCTCAGCTAGACTAGAAATTTGCCCATGGAAGGGACTGTGTCTTACTCATCTTCAGAGTTCTGACATTTATGCTTGACTCAACTGGAGTTCAAAAATTGTTTGCTAAATCAGCAAAACTCAAAAGAATTGGTCAAAATGTAATACTAGAAAACACTAGTAGGTGGCACCATGTTTTGTTTTTGAGCTAAAGAAAGAAAAATCTCCCCCTATTTAAGAAAAGAAACTCAAGAGCATGATAAAAGCAACCTTACTAAATGATATGCTTACATGGGAGCCTGGGAAAGATGCCTAAAGAGCCCCTGTGCGAATACCTAACTGTCCGTGAAAATCCCTTCCTGACAAGTCCCTTTCTGAAAGATTTTAGGGCTCAGAGTTTAATGTATGCCACTGTGTGGGGTCAGTATCTCTTTCCCTGGTTAATTTTAGAAGTTAGTCTGCCCTTCAGAAAAAGCTAAAGTGTCTATAGGGTGTCTAAATTGCCATCTTGTGAAATTACTATAAGGCCATACACAGACCTAAAATAATCTGAGTACAAAAATTCCGTATACATTAATGTAAGAAAAACACATACAATTTTCTAAACTACAGAACCTAAGTAGAGGTGATTTAGAAATATCTGTAGATACACAAAAGTTTTTATTAATAAATTTGACTTTGATGTCAAGAGAACATCTAGGCTACCCAGATGTCTAAATTCCCTATATATTCCTGGAAAGTCTACAGCCTGGATAATTAATGAATTACTGAACGCATATGTACCCAGGGATTAAGTGCTAAATTAACCAGTTTTCAAATCCCTTCTGGAAAGAGAGCTTTCTAAATGTTTCAAAAACTGTGGGTGGCCCTGGCCTTGGTAGCCAGGGAACAATTCAACTTAACGAACATTAAGTGCCTCTTTATATTAAGCAGCATCTATTAAAACATAATAAGTTTTATTTTTTAGTTATAAAGACTCTTGTACAACATTGGAAACTTTAGAAAGGAGAATGAGAAATTCATAACACAACCACCCACAGATAACTGCGATTAACACTGTGGTATACATTAACACTTCAATCTAAATTTCTTCCCTAAAGTTTTTTTCAAACCTAAATTTTTAAACCTCATTATACATAACTTATTTTCACTGGGCATTTTAACAAAATTATTTCTCATATTACTAAACAAGATTCCTAAGCAAAATTTTAATCTTGAGTATGAATATTTAGATTTTTAAGGCTTTGCTACTTATTATCAAATTCATCTACAGGAAGGTTGTATCAATTTACAAACCCACCATTAAAATATAAAAACGCCTACTTCTACACATCTTCAACAATATTGGCTATTAAGAGTCCTTTAAATATTTTCCAAAATGGTGTGTAAACCTATTATCTGGAATTGTCCCCTATTTTCTGTCTTATGTTACAAGTGAGAGTAAAGATTTTTCATAAGCTTAGTGACAGTTTATACTACTCCTTTTATAAATTTCTAATTCAATTTTAAAACTAATTTTTCTATTTGCGTGTTTGTCTCTTTCTTATTGATTTGAAAGAACTCTTTGTATCTTAAGGACATTAATTATTTGTCTTACGTGTTGAGATTTTTTTAGGTTATCAATGTATTAGAAGTTTTAGATTTTTATATGCTTAATCATTTCCTTTATGGTTTCTACTTGTGGTGTCATGCTTAGAAAGGAATTCTCCACCTCAATATTATATCTATCTATATTTTTTCTAGCTTCAAATATTTAATACACCTGGAATTTATTTGGTACAAGGAATGAGGGAGTATCTGAGTTTTTTCTTTTCTTAACAAATGCTTACCCACCTAACACTAAGCCATTATAAAGTAGTCATTCCCTGGGGAAAAAATCAAAATGTCACCTTCATCGTATAGCACATTCTAATATATACTTAGATCTATGTATGGATATCTATTTTATTCCCCTTATCTGTTTGTCTATTTTGGACCTGGATTCATATTGTTTGATTATATTAATATAAACATGTTTGTTGTAACATATACTAAGGCAAATTTCCCCTGATTACAGCTTTTCAAAAAAGTTCAAAAATACTCTCATACACTTATTTATCTAGATTAATTTAATTTAATATTTTTAGAGACAGGGTTTCATTCTGACACCCAGACTGGAGTGGAGTGGCCCAATTCTAGCTCTCTGCAACCTCAACTCCTGGGCCCAAGCAAGCCTCAGCCTCCTGAGTAGCTGGGACTAGAGACACCACCAACATGCACAGGTATTAATAATTTTTAAGTTCTTTTATAGATACAGGGTCTCACTATGTTGCCCAGGCTAGACTTGAACTCCTGGCCTCAAGCGATCCTCCCGCCTCGACCTTCCAAAGTGCTGGGATTATAAGCATGAGCCACCATGCCTGGCCCCTAGATAAATTTTAGAAACACATGGCAATGTTCCAAAAATGAAAGTATCCCACAGGAATTTTAAATGGAGTGTCATTATATGTACACATTAACTTGCAAAAATTTGACGTCTTAACAATATTAAGTTTTCCCATCCAGAAACTTTTATTCAAATATATTTTTAAGTTCTTTGACATCCAAGAGTTTTGTAGTTTTGTTCATACAAATCCTGTATATTTCTTATAAAATTTATTCCTAGACTTTTTTTAATAATTATATATGGGATAATTTTTTTCTGTTACATTTCTAAACATTTATTATTGGTAACGACACTTTGGGCATAGGTTTCTTTTCACGTATTTTTTAATTGTCTCTTTAGGAAAGACCCCAAGAAATGGGATAATTTGGTTTAAGACCATGGATGCATTAAAGAACTCTTGCCAACTTGTTTTAAAATTTTCATACCACAATTAAAGTAAGTGAGAGTACCCGTTTCATACGACCCTGCCCTACTCAGTGTTATTTTTGTAGATAAGATTAGTTTCAGGGAAATGGTATACCTTTGTTTTTCATTTGCATTTTTTATTACTTGTGTAGATAAGCACTTTCCCATAAATTTCAGCTATTTTTCAGTCATCTGAATAAAAAACATGGCCCTTGGTATGGGCTGAGTTTGCAGCACTGACATGCCACTGACTGAGCCCAAGAGAGAGGATCTACCCCAGTGATTTTCAACAGGGGGGAGGCATGTTTGGTTACTCAAATAATTGGTGTGGGGGAGCTACTACTGACAGTGGGTGAGCGCCTGGGATGCCAGATGTCTTGCAATTTATGGGACAGACTTGCACAGTAACAAATGTCATGCTGAACACTTATGTGAGTGGAAAACTTATCTATAACTTTCTGGGTTTAAAATCTAATTCTGTTTTACACACACACATTTTTGCATCTTGATATACGCTGCGATTTCTAGGCATGCAACCATAATGTAAATCAAAAACTCTTTTACAAATTGTTCTTTGATTTGTTTAGATAGTAACAAGAATTATTCAATAGTTTGGAAAATTATGTTACCGATGACAACATATGTATGTCATTGACGTTGCCAGTGCGACACTTCATTACCATTCTGTCTCTGTAGCTGTCCCCTGCACAGTGATTCTAAGAACAAGTGCAAGAATCTGGCTAAAAACTTGAATCTTCTAGTGTAGGCACGCTCAGACATTTGCATACAAATATACATGTCAGTTTATAAAATTTGCTTTCTCTCTATCCTATGTCTTAAACTTAGTGCAATGTGTTTTTAATGCTATCATTATTACTGAAGTATAGGTAGTAACATTATCTATAAATTTAACTTCAAGACAGTAAAGAGGACATTGTAAAATATTGTCATAAGAGTGGGTCTTGATGTGTTTCCTGGTATGATTCATACCAGGAAATCAAAAATGGGTCAATATTAGAAAATATTCATGTTTTAATGCAATTCACAATACTAAGAGATCTAAGAAGAAAAATCATATGATGATTTCATATGAAAATGAGAAATCTGTGATAAAATTCGATTCCCATTCCTAAAAAATTCTTGAGAAAATAGAAAATGATTACTAGAACATGCTATGCTAACCGTTCCTTTTCATTTTCTGTATTATGATGCTTTGACATCTGGAGTTTTGCTGCGCCTGCAGGGACTTTCCGCACCAGGGTCAGCTAATTCCTAGACATAGTAAACAACTCACCTGCGGGATCATCTCCTTTATGGAGGTTCCACATTCTAGGCCACTGTCCACCTACCTTAATCATCCCAGGGCCAAGTACCAGACAACTAGGGACAAGCCCTATGCCCCAGGGCCTGCTAAAATTATTCAAACCAGCCAATCCTAAGCCTCCTCACCCTGCCTTGGCCCTTCCTTCCCACAGAAACCACGTGCTCTGCCTCTCCCTCTGCCGCCTGTCTGACCGGGTGCTTTCCCTCGTGGCCCCTGTGGTGTGGCATGTTCCTGCTCTTGCAATCTGTGAATATAACAAACCACCTTTTTAATGGCAGTCTTCTCCTGACCTGCGGCTCTTGCCATACCTGCTTAAAAATAATTAAAACTACATTTAAAAACACACATCAAAATACGTAAAACTCAATCCCAAAGCCAGCATCTTATTTAATGGGGAGCCAAGAGCCGCTCCCAGAAAAGCCAGAAGCCGGGCAAAATGTCCACCATCCCCACAACTGGTTAACACTGCTCTCTAGTACTAGTCAGTACAACTTGACTAGAGATAACAATTAAAGGCATAAGGAAAAGAAAATTAAAAATAAAACTATCTCTATTTGTAGATGATGTAATGGCAAACCTAAAAAATGCTAGAAAGTCAATGATAAAATAATTCAAACAATAAAAGAATTTCGCAAGATAGCAGGATATAAAATTAACGTGCAAAAATCAATGGCGTTGACTTCCAGCTTCTGGTCTGACATGTGAAGAGCTTGGAACTCATTCCTCCTGATTTCAAAACATGAAAAAGAAAAAGAAAAGAAAAAAAGTAAATGCTGAAAACCAACAACTCTTCATGATCAGAGAATTGAGGTCACAGGGCAAACTGCTACCCTGAAAGCTGGAGAGATGGACAGACAGACAGACAGAAAGCCACAGCTTCCAGGGAACAGGGGCACACAGCTGGAGCTGGCAGGACACTTAAGAGGTAAATGACTAATGGCTGGAGACTGAGTAAGGACTAGCTCAAGGGATTAAACTCCCGACAGCCCAGTGCCAGGGGTCCCCCATACTTGCCTGAGTCTTCCCTTCAGGAATCCCACAAGGTTCTCAGGGGAAGGGGAAAGAACCATTTTGAAATAAGTCCACATGTTCTGCTCTCCTTAACAATGGTCCGCTCCAAGAGAAAGTGCTTTATTATACCAGACCCTAACAGACCTGGGGGTAGAGAAACATCTAGCTCCAACCTCTTTAGCTTTCCTAGCCCTCCTAAGGGTGACACTCAGAAGCACTTATGACAGTCACTGCCCAGAAACACAGGCCACTGAAAGAGCCCAGATCATAGGACTCTACATAACACTTCCCCTCACCCTACACCTTACCACCGCGTCAACAGGGATCCTGTACAATAATAGGAGATTACAGCTGAAAGAACTGCAAACTTCAGACCCTATTTAAGAAGGATTCTCCAGGGAAACCTGACAGTGCCTTGCTCTGTCACCCCAGCTAGACTACAATAACGTCATCATAGATAGCTCACTGCAACTTTGAACTCTTGGGCTCAAGCAATCCTCCTGCCTCAGCCTCCTGAGTAGCTGGGACTATAGGCACGCAATCATCATGCCCTGCTAATTTTTCTATTTTTGTAGGGATCGGGTCTCAAATTCCTGGCCTCAAGCAATCCTCCTGCCTCAGCCTCCCAGAGTGCTAAGATTACAGGCCTGAGCCACCGTGCTGGGCCAAGAAAGTCCTTTTTAAGAATGATGGATACATGTCCTGGGAGCCAGGTTAAAGAGGCTCCTACTGGCTAAACTTGGCACAACTCTTGAGTGCCAAAATAATTAGCATAGTAATGAATTATAAATCATTCAAAAATAAAAGCCGCGAGTCATAACAGTAATTCATGAGCCATAGATCAATAAAGGGGAAGAAGGAAAGGCTCTTGGTTACAGCATGCCGAGGGCCAGCTAGTCAACGTGGAAGGGTTCCAAAGTCGGAAAACCTTCATTTCGCAACCACAAAGGTGAAGACCAGATCAGTCAAGAATCGTCAGTAGCTGAATAAATAAACAAAGGTAATACATACATAAGTGAAATATTGTTCAATCTTAAAAAAAGGAAGGAAGTTCTGACATGTGCTACAACATCTAGCTTTATTTTGCGGATGTTACACTAAGTGAAATAAACCAGGCACAGAAAGACAAATGCTGTATGACTCCACTCATATGAAATACCTAGAGTAGTCAAATTCATAAAGACAGAAATTAGAATGGCAGATATCGGAGGCTGGGGGAACAAGGAAAATGGGGAGTTACTGTTGCACGGGTATAGAGTTTCAGTTTTGAAAGATGAAGGGTTCTGAAGATATGTGCTAGGAACACTTGTACAACACTGTAAATGAATGTACTTAATAGCCACGGAACTGTGCACTGAAAAGTGGTTCAGATGGTAAATTTTATGTTAATTGTGTTTAATATTACCACAATTAAAAATAAATAAACAATTTTTTAAAAAAAGAATCATTGGCCAGGTGCATTATCTCACACCTATAGTACCAGAGCTATGGGGGGCTGAAGCAGAAGGATTGTTTGAGGCCAGGAGTTCGAGACCTGCCTGGGCAACATAGCAAGACCCTGTCTCTACAAAAACTTTACAAAATTAGCCTAGTATGGTGGCTTATGCCTGTAGTCCCAGCTACTTGGGAGGCTGAGGAGAGAGAATCATTATAGTCCAGGAGTTTGAGGTTACAGTGAGCTGTGATCTGGCCACTGCACTCCAGTCTAGGTGACAGAGCAAGACACAGTCTTTAAAAAAAATTATATATATATATGTTTTTTAATTTCAAAAAACTTAGGGCGTACAGGTATTTTTTATCACGTGGGTATATTGTATCATGCTGAAGTCAGGGCTTTTAGTGTGCCTGTCACAAAGATAGTGTACATTGTACTCAACAGGTAGATTTTCATCCCTCACTCCCCTCTTAGTTTCCAATGTGTATTATGGCTCTTTATGACCGTGTACGTGCTTCATTTAGCTCCCACTTGTAAGTGAGAACGTGTGGTATCTGTTTTTCCATTCCTGAGATATTCCACTTAGGATAATGGTCTCCAGTTCCATCCAAGTTGCTGCAAAAGACATGATTTCGTTCCTTTCTATGGCTGAGTAGTACTTCATGGTATATATTAAATATATACCACACTTTCTTTACCCACTCATTGGTTGATGGGCACTTAGGTTGATTCCGTATCTTTGCTATTATGAATTGTCTCAAAAAATTTAAATGAAAAATAAAAATAAACAAAATTATAAAGAATCACCAGTGGATGCCAAACCCAGAGGGAAATTTTTGTGAGAGCAGGATTTTGTGTTGTCTTAAAACATCTCCCCATAGACTGCTTATGGTTGTAGTGAATAAATCAGGCGACACCTTGATCAGGGGATCAAAATAACATTACTGATGAGGAATAGATGGACAACATGTGTGTCCAGGAGTGATACCCTGAGAAGGACACAAGAGACATCAGACAAAAGCAAAATGAAGGCCGGATGCGGTGACTCACACCTGTAACCCTAGCACTCTGGGAGGTGGAACATTTGAGTTCAGGAGTTCAAGACCAGCCTGAGCAAGAGTGAGACCCTGCCTCTACTAAAAAAATAGAAAGAAATTAGCTGGACAACTAAAAATATATAGAAAAAATTAGCCGGGCATGGTGGCACACGCGTGTAGTCCCAGCTACTCGGGAGGCTGAGGCAGGAGGATCGTCTGAGCCCAGGAGTTGGAGGTCGCACTGAGCTAGGCTGATGCCACGGCACTCTAGCCCGGGCAACAGAGCGAGACTCTGTCTCAAAAAAAAACACAAACACGCAAAATGAAGAATGTGTTATTAGGAAAATGGAAGAGGAGCAGGTCCTGTACCCTTTAAAACTGTTAGCGTTGTAAAAGACAGAGGCTATGGGAATGCTTCGCGTTAAAGGAGGTTAAAGAAACGGGCAATACTTGACCTAAGGTCGGATGCTGTACTGGAGAGGGGAAATCTATCAAGGCCATTATTTGTTCAACTGACCAGATTGGAACATGAGCAGTAGATTCAAGCACTATATCAGTTAAAAATTACCAAGTTGTAACTATACTGTGGCTATGGAAGAATATATTCCTATTCTTAAGAAATACAAACCGAAGCAGTTAGTGTTTAGTAGTTTCTATTTAGTAGTTAGTATTTAGGGGGAAAGGGCCATGATATATGTAACTTATCCTCAAATGGTTCAGAAAAAAAATGTGTATGTATGTGTGTGTATCTTTAGCACCCAGCACACACTAGGCTCTTCATAAATGTTTGCTGGATGAAGGAAGGAATTAAATCACTGGTGAGCAAGTAGCCATGACAACCGCAGCCGAGCTACTTTAACTCTGCACCATTAACACAATCAGTCCCTCGGTGTTCTACTCTAAGTCTACTTTCCAGTTTACCCTCACCTCCACCCTCAGTTCAGGGTGATTTCTTTAGGTCATTGGGAAGTGAAGCTCCTTCTGAGTCTACCTGAGATCTCTTCCTTGGTTCACTGCGGCCACCTGCATCCGCGCCTGGCTTCCCTGTTTTCTCTTCACATTGCCCTTTTCCTGGGCACACCTCCTGGCCTTGTGTTCAGCATCTCAACCCCTCATGCTTCCTGAACCCACAGTTGTCGTGCAAGTTTTCTACTTCTTACTTGTTAATCCTCTCCCTCAAAGAGTCCGCTCCAAGAAAACCAGGTAAATATCCCCCATTTCATATTATCACACCTTCCTCTAGAAGGACATATTTACATTTTCAGGGCACATTGCTGTGGTAGAATCATTAGCATAAATATTGCCATATCTGAATCCCTTTTTTACATTTTTATTGCCCCTGCTCTGGCTAGAACCAAGTTACTCTCAGTGCGCAAATTTTTCAAAACAAGGAGATTCTTTCACCTTCCCTCAGTGATAAAATCTTACAAAACTATAGCACAATATCAGAACTAGGAAACTGACATTGGTACCCCTTTACCATTAACTAGATTACAAATGTTCTTTAGATTTTACCAGTTTTTAGATGTATGTGTGTGTGTGTGTGTCTCTGTGTGTGTGTGTGTGTGTGTAGTTCTATGCAATTTAACCCATGTGTAGAGTAATTTAACCACCTCCACAGTCGAGATCAGGACTGTGCCATCAGCACAGAGGAGCTCCCTTCTGCTGTCCTTTGATAGTCTCATTCCCCCCATCTCTGTCCCTGGCAAACACTAATTTGTACTCATCTTTATACTTTTGTCATTTCAAGAATGTTGTATAAATAGAATCATGCAGTATGCAACCTTCTGAGATTAACTTTCTTCAGTAACCATAACGTTCTTGTGGTTCATGCAAGTTGTTGCTTATGGCAACAACTTTTTGTTCATGTGTGGTATTCCGTTGTATAGCTGTATCAGAGTTTGCTTAAACATTTACTCGTTGAAAGATATTTGGGTTGTTTCTAGTTTTTGGCTATTATGAATAAAGCTGCCATAAACTTTTGCGTACAGGTTTTTGTGTGACCATGTGATTCTGTTTCTCTGGGATAAATGCCCAAGAATGCAGTTGGTAGATTGTTTGGTAATTGTATGTTTAGTTGTATAAGAAATTGCCAAACTATTTTCCAGAGTGCTCGTACCATTTTCCAGCCCCACCAGCAATACATGAAAGGTCCAGTTTCTCTGCATCCTTGCTAGCATTTGGTGTTATTACTATTTTCAAATTTTAGCTATTTTAATAGGCATGCAGTTGAATCTTCTCGCAGTTTTAATTTGCATTTCACTAATGGCTAATGCTGAAGAATATCTTTTCATTTGCTATTTGCTATGCATATTTCCTTTCTGAAATGCCTGTTCATGGTTTTGCTCATTTCTATTTGGATTTCTAAGAAAACTATTAAGTTTTTAGAGTTCCTTATGTATTCCAGATGCAAGTCCTCTATTGGATATGTGGTTTACAAATATTTTCTCCCAGTGGATAGCATGTCTTTTCATCCTCTTAATAGGATCTATCACAGAACAAAAAAAAAATTTTTTTTTTTGGCCTGTGCTTTCGGTGTCATATCCAAGAAATCATTGCCACACCCAATGTCATGAAGATTTCCTCTTATGTTTTCTTCTAAGAGTTTTATAGTGTTAGCTCTTTAGTTAGTCTTTGATTTATGTCTTTGATTCAGTTTGACTTAATTTTTATATGATATCATATAAGGGCCTAACTTCATTTTTCTGCTGTGGATATCAAGTTTTTCCAGCACCAATTGTTGAAAAAACTGTCCTTTTCCCATTGAATGGCCTTGGTACTCTTATCAAAAATCATTTGGTTGTGTATTCAAGGGTTTATTTCTGGGTTCTTTATTTTATTTCATTGGTATATATGTGGGCCTTTATGCCAACAGTGCTTTGATCACTGTCACTTCATAGTAAGTTTTGAAATCAGAAAGTGTGAGTCCTCCAACTTTGTTATTTTTCCAGATTTCCAAATTACTTCCAGATTACTTTCCAGGGATTTGGGGTCCCTTGAGATTCCATATGAATTTTAGGATGGATTTTTCTATTTCTGCAAAAATATCATTGGTATTTTGATAGGGATTGCAGTGAATCTGTACATCACTTTAAGTCATATTGTCATCTTAATAATATTAAGTCTTCCAATCCATGAACACAGGACATTTTTCTATTTATTTATGTTCTTTAATTTCTTTCAGCAATGTTTTGTAGTTTTGTGTGCAAGTCTTTTGCCTCCTTGATTAAGTTTATTCCTAAGTATTTTATCCTTTTTGATGCTATTGTAAACAGAATTGTTTTCTTAATTTCCTTTTTGGATTGTTCATTTTTAGTGCCTAGAAACGAAACCAATTTTTGTGAGTGGATTTTGAATCCTACAACTTTGCTTAATTTGCTTATTAGCTTAGACAATGATTTTTGTGGAATGACAAGTAAGATAATGTCATCTGTGAAGAGAGAGAGACTTTCTTCTTCCTTTCCAATTGAATGGTTTTTCCTTCTTTTTATTTTCTAATTGTTTTGGCTAGAAGTTCCAATCTTATTTTAAATAGAAATGACAAAAGCCTTGTTTGCCTTGATCCTGATCTTTGGAGAAAAGTATTCATCTTTTGTCATAGTTTTTTATATGGTCTTTATCATGTTGAGAAGGTTTCCTTCTATTCCTAGTTTTTATTATGAAAAGGTGTTAAATTTTGTCAAATACCTTTTATTGACTGAGATGATTATGTGGTTTTGTTTCCTTTGCTGTGGTAATGTGATGTTTTACACCGATTAATTTTCACATATTAAACCATCTTTGCATTCCAAAAATAAATCCCACATGGTGTATAATTATTTTAATATGCTGATGGATTCTGTTTGCAAGTATTTTTTGAGCATTTTTGCATTTATAGTCATAAGTGTTATTGGTCTTTAGATTTCTTTTCTGGTAGTGGATTTGCCTGACTTTGGTATGGGTAATGCTGGCCTCATGGAATAAGTTAGGAAGTATTCCCTCCTCTTTCTTTGAAATTTTTGGAAACATATGAGAAGGATTGTTATTAATTCTTCTTTAAATGTTTGGTAGAATTCACCAGTGAAGCCATCTTGTCCAAGACTTTCTTTGTCGGGAGGTTTTAAATTACTGATTTAATCTTCTTACTAGTTAGAGGTCTATCCAGATTTCCTATTTCTTCATGATTTCAGTCTTGATAGGTTGTGTGTTTCTAGGAATTTTTCCATTTCATCCAGGTTATCTAAATTGTTGATGTACAGTTGTTCATAGTCTTCTCTTATAATCCTTTTTATTTCTGTAGAATCACTAGTAATGACTCCACTTTCATTTCTGACCCAGTAATTTTGACTTCTCTCCTTTTTCTTAGTGTAGCTAAAGGTTTCTCAATTTTCTTAACCTTTCTGAGGAACTAACTATTGGTTTGGTTGGTTTTATCTGTTGTTTTTCTATTTCTCTATTTCATTCTTTATTAGTTCCTTCTTTCTTCTAGCTTCAGGTTTGTTCTAGTTTGTTCTAGTTTGTTCTAGTTCCTTAAGGTATGATGTTAGATTCCTTACTTGAGATCTTTCTTCTTTTTTAACATAAGTATTAGATTTTCTCCTTAGCACTTATTTCACTGTGTCCTGTAAGTCTTGCTATGTTGTGTTTTCATTTTTGTTCATCTCTAAATGTTTTCTCATTTCCTTTGTGATTTCTTCTTTGACTCATTGGTTGTTTAAGAGTATGTGGTTTAATGTCCCTGGTAACCACTAATCTGTTCTTATTTCTACCAATTTGTTATTTCAAAAATGTTATATAAATGGAATCATACGGTAGGTGACTTGTTGATTATGTTGTTCCTATCTTATTTTTTATACCTTGTTGATTTTCCATTTAGTAATTCCGACACTGAAAGTAGGGTGTTGATATTCCCAACTATAATTATGGATGTGTCTGTTGCTCCCTTCAGCTCTCTGAATTTTTCTTTAGTGCATTTTGAGGCTCTGTTGTTTGATGCATAGACATTTAAAATTGTTGTGTTTTCCTGACAAATTGATCATTTTATCATTACACCATATCCTTCTTTGTCTCTAGTAATTTTCTCTACTGTGAAGTCTATTTTATCTAATGTTGATGGAGCTCTCTTCTTTTCTTTCCTTTTTTTATTAGTGTGTGCATGGTATATCTTTTTCCATCCTTTACTTTTTCTTCTTCATCTTCTTTTTTTTTTTTTTTTTGAAACAGGATCTCGCTCTGCTGCCTAGGCTAGAGTACAGTGGTGTCCTAATAGTTCACTACAACCTCAAACTACTGGGCTCAAGTGATCCTCCTGCCTCAGCCTCCTGAGTAGCTGGGACTACAGGTGCATGCCACCACACCCGGCTGATTTGTCTATGCTTTTGTAGAGATGGGGTCTCCCTATGTTGCTCAGGCTGGTCTCAAAATCCTGGCCTCAACAATCCTCCCATGTTGGCCTCCCAAAGTGCTAGGATTATAGGCATGAGCCACCACACCCAGCCTCCATCCCTTACTCTTGACCTACCTGTGTTGCTGAATTTAAAGTGGGTTTCTGATAAACAGCACACGTAGTTCAGAGATTTTCTTTTTTTAATCTACTCCACCAATCTGTACCTTTTAATTGATGTAGTTTGACAATTTACACTCAAGGTAATTATTAATATATTAGTACTTCAGTGTGCCATTTCATTATTTCTTTTCTGTTTGTTTCCTCTGTTTCTCATTCCTCTGTTTCTCTCTTTTTTTTCCTTCCTACAGTTTACTTGAAGTTTTTTTAGGATTTCAAATTGACTTATTTATAGCATTTTTGAGAATATCTCTTTGTATAGTTTTCTTAGTGGTCGCTCTAGGTATCACACTATACATATGTGACTTATCATAGTCTACTGGTATTGGTGTTTTACCACTTCGAGCAAGGTATGGAAACCACTCTTCCATTTAAGTTCCTTTACCTTCCCCACTGTTAAATATTATTGCCTTGAGTAGCAGGGAGTGTTATATTTTTGCTTCAAGCATCAAATGCGATTTATAAAATTCACGGGAAGAATAATCTATTGTGCATATACATATTTATATATATATATATATATTTGACATTTGGTTATTGTGTTATAAGTCTCTGGGTCCTATTTAAGTCTCTTATTTTAGCAAGCACTCACCCTGTTTAGTTTTAGCATACAAATTCTGGCCTACTTTTGTGGGTTCTGGTTTAATGACAAATTAATTTTTCAAGCCCTTGTAGTATTATTATCTGGTGCAATGGATAGCAATATCTTACTAGTCCCTTCATGTGCTGCCTAATGGGGCCGAAGGAACTTCCCCAGGCCGAGCCACCTGGCCCCTCTAGACTGGGGAGGGATGTCTCAGGCCCAGGGGAACAATAAGGCTTCCCAAGCTGCCTGCTTGTTGTGGTGGGGTCTTTTTGGCCAAAGCCATCCTGCCCCCCAGTGTCTCAGTGGGTGAGGAGAGTCTGGCCTGGCAGAGAAGAAGAGCATGTCCACTGGCCACTGATCATCAGTGGGTTTCCTGATTTATCCCACTTTCTGATACCACTGGGTTCACCTGGTGTAGTTGATGGGTTTCCCATTTGATCTAGGAGAGGAATGAGACCATCTGGGCTGCCTTCTGTTGCTAGATGATGGTCAGGAAACACCAGACCTGGGTCACCTTTTTCTGTTGGGTGGGTGGCCGCAAGATGCCTTGCCACTTTATTTTCCCTGCCCTAGGGTTTGCAAACAGCCTGCCTTCTTCAACCTTTCAGAGTTGTCCTTCCATGTTTCTTAGGTTGTTTGCAGAGTTTATAGCTGTACTCAGAAGGGAGGAGCAGAGAGAACAAGTCTATAGCATCCGATCTAGGCTGCAAATCTGATCTTCCTTTAGTGCCTCTGATTGACTGAACCTTACAGTAAATGAGAGAGTGAATGAACATGTCGGTGCAATGCACGAAGGCGGCCTCCCAGAGTGCAGCGCAGGAGGCAGAAGGCTGGAAAGTGACTTGGAGAGGCCAACAGAGAACATCCGGCACCATTACCACTTTCTTGTGAAGGCCAAATCAAAACATGTTTAAATATACAAAGACTAAGAGCATTTACCGCCCGCCCCCCACATACCATCATCAAAAGAACATCTGAAGAGCAGTAATCTCAGAGGGAAGGATGTAAAAGCAAGAAAGTGAGACTGAAAATGAATAAAGTATGTTTGTATATTCAATTAAACATTTATTAACTGCCACGAAACCGAATTCTGGGATCTAAAATAGATGATGCTCAACCATAGGGAAAAATCACAAGGAACACGGTCAATGGTTCAATGAATAACATGTTAATACTGTGCCTGTCTTGTTCTAGAAGGAGACAACACTCTTGACAACTTTAGACTTCACTGGAAATTTTACAATCCTAATGGACGTTAGAAGAAATTTAAGGCGGGCGGGGCATGATGGCTCACACCCGTAATCCTAGCACTCTGGGAGGCCAAGGTGGGAGGATCACTTGATGTTAGGAGTTTGAGACTAGCCTGAACAACAGTGAGACCCCGTCTCTACAGAAAGTAGAAAAATTAGCGGGCTGTGGTGGCACACACCTGCAGTCTTAGCTACTCTGGAGGCTGAGGCTGGAGGATCACTTGAGCCCAGGAGTTTGAGGTTGCTGTGAGCTATGATGATGGCATGGGACTCTAGCCGGGGCGACAGAGGGAGACTCTGTCTCCAAAAAAAAAAAATTTAAGGTAACTACTGAAAAAGCAACTGCATAAAAGGGAAATGGGAAACACAGAGATATTTATCAATTTTAAATAAGGCTGAAACAAACCTAAAGAGGCAAGAGAAATAAGGCAAAAAAAGACGGTAAAGATGAAACACAAAACAAGTTGCTGGCACCACTCTCAGGCACACAGAGCGGGCGGTAAACATGGATAGATCATTCGATTCAGCAAAATGCAGATGTTTTAGTACACTGGAGGCATATCATATATAATCTCTGCTTTGTGCTCAAAGCACTTTAAAAAGAATAAGGCAGCTTTGCTTTCTCACACAAATTGATAATTAACTAGCTCTGTGAAGGATATATTGACGTGGGTTGGGGGAGTTAAAAATCAATCCCTGGAAAAACTGTTTCCTGCTTCTCTTTCCTCTTCCCCCACCTTGTCTCCTCTCTCACCTTAAACCCTGGACCTTCACACCCCTTTCGGGCCTCAGAGCCTGGCACTTCTCTTGCCTCAGGGAAAAAAAACGTATGGGGAAAGTATCAATCAGTAAGTAAAACTCTATTTTTACAGAAATTTTCCTAAACAATAAAACTACCAGGAGCAGTGACTGTGTCTAATTCATCTTTACCTTCCCCGTACTTAGCACACTAGTGACTGACACAGAAGTCATGAATATAAGAGAGAAGGAAAGAAAGAGAGTGGGAAGGTAGGAGGGAGGAAAGGAGAATCAATAAACATTTATTGAGCACTTGCTGTGTGCTAAACACTGAGGACGTAGAACTGCAAAGGCGTAGCTTTTACATTTATGGCAGCCACCCCCGACAGTGCTGAAGGGACTGGGCTGCGTTCGCAAGAATCAGATTCCCTGGAGGCTCTGAGTGGCCGTAGTCCCTGCCCTCCTCATTCTGGTCCTCACTGCCTGTAGCGCAGCCTCTCCTCTCGGCGTGAGTGTTGCAGGACGAGGACACGTCACTCTGCATCTGTACCCCTCTTCCTCTTACTTACAGTTGGGGGCACAGCCTCAGCCCACAGGCTCTCTTTTTAGCAAATCTCCCTCCTTAGCAACATCTGCATGGGCAACAACCTTAACTAATTCTTCACTAAGGTCACCAGATCCTTGAGCTTCAAATGATTCCTTCGGGAGTTGGGAGAGTCTTTCACCAGATGTGCTGCTAATGGCTCACCCTGCAGATGCCATGTGGGAAATTGCTGCTGGGGTATACGTCCAAGATGTTCCGCAAACTCCCACCTTTCAATCACCGTCCATCTCTTTCAGTCACAGCCACCACGTAGCAGGGCCAAGCCTGGAACACGTGTCTTCTGGCCATTTCAGCTTTTCACAGTTTTCTCTAGTTTTTCGAGTTCAATCTCAGTGCCACGTCACGTGTGCTGGTCTTCTATGGACTCATCTTAACCGCCCATCCTGGGCTCTCGGGCACAAGCTAGTAAGAATGTTCTGTGTGTCCACCAGGCAGGCCTTGAGGGTGCTGTCTACAGTGCAGGGAATGTCAAGGGCACCCATCACATGGACACAGTCCTGACCAAAGGTGAGGATGACAGCTGATCACGACAAGAGGAAGTTATTTTTCTCAGATGGGAGAACCATATAAACAGAAGAAAAAACCTCTTGCATAGACCTCAACTTTCCAGCAAGTGAATATAGCCTAAGACATTTAACAAGAAAGTTTTTTAAAAAGTGACCCTTCTTATGTATTACTCTTCTAATAATAGTAATTGTGTGGATTACAGGGGGTTCCCTGGTTTTGAATTTAATGTAGTAATAGTTTCTGTTTCATCCCAATATCCTTTACATGCTGCTTGACATTTTGTTGGCCTTCGAAGGACGGAAGTTTGCTGGGGTCAAGCATGCGAGGCACTAGCCCAGGCAGCAGCACGGGGTTCTGAGAGGCAGGCTGCCCCAGGAGAAGCTGAGAACGGCTGTTTGGTTGCAGTATTGATGCTTGGGAGAGAGAGGATGTGTGGAAAAGGCAACCTGAAGACAGGGTCGGTGCCAAAACTTGGACTCAATGGGCTTAGCTAAGGAGTTTGACCTCACTCTCTAGGCAGTGGAAGAAAATCAATTTCTAGATTGAGAAAATTATAAAATTCATATTGTAAGAAAAATAACTCTGGTGATAAAGTACACATGCTAAGATGTGAATAAGTCGGCAGCAGGGAGCCCTGGTGGACACCTGTCACAATAGCCCAGATGAGACCCTATCTGTGCTAAGGCAGCAGCCAAGGGCATTAAGGAAAGGCTGACTCAAGAGCTATTTAAAGGAAGCATGGCCAGGAATCGGGCACCGAGAGGAGGTGGAGTGAATGGTGGCACCTGCCCTGAGCTCGGACAGGTGCACGACTCTACTCAGAACTCTTAATGACTTTTCTGAGTCATGGTTGACAATCTGGAACACACTGTCCGGCAGTCACAGTCACACTTCTCCATACTGAAGTACATGCAGGATTTTTCTACAAAATCACACTCTCATGAACTTTCCTTTACTGACTTCACTGACTCCCCTTTCTCTTTTCTGCCCCCTGGGCAAATACACAAACTCTCTGCTGAGAATTTACCCATCTCTCTCTTTCTTTTACACTCAGTCCTGCCGCAGGCAAATCAACACGCAGGTCTCTAGCTGTCCACGCCCAGCGCTGTTCCTCAGCCCATCCTCTGGCTCCAAATGCTTGTGTGCCTCTCCAAGTCATGCTGCCCACCTGCACCTCAGACTCTCCGCATATTCAAACAGAACTAACCATCATCTCTCCCTAAAAACTGGTTCCTTCTATCAACACCACCTTTTCTGTCCACAGTAAAATCACTTTTTAAGTCTCCCAGACTAGCAACCTTGAGGGCACCTTGGTAATGAAAGAGCACAGTTTTGGAGTCAGACAGATTCTGGGTAATGTGTGACTCGACCAGCTCCTCGCCAGATGACTTTGGGGGAGCTGGTCAACCTTTCTGAACCGCAGCTTCTTCAATGGTAAAATGGCAGTGAAAACACCTGACTCGGGAATGCGCTGGGACATAAATGAGACCCAATGGGCAAATGGCCCAGCACAAAGTCAGCACCCAACAAAATGCACCTCCTACGCCTTTTCCTCTGCTTTCTATTCAACGAGTCACCAAGTGCTATGGTCTCTTTCTGTTAAATTTTGGAGTTTTCCCTTTTCTCTGTTCTTATTACCAGTCAAGGCTGCATGTTCTCCTATCTCAACTGCTCTAACAGCCTCTGAGCTGGTGTGAGGGCCTCGGTCTCTCACATGTTGGCAGTGCTTCCTGTTGCCATATTCACATTCCTACAACTTTGCTTTCACCCTCTTAGACACGCTTGGGATGCACAAGTTGGGTGCTTATATAAATATTTCTAAGTTGCCGGGCGCGGTGGCTCACGCCTGTAATCCCAGCACTCCGGGAGGCCGAGGCAGGCAGATAGCTCAAGGTCAGGAGTTCGAAACCAGCCTGAGCAAGAGCGAGACCCCGTCTCTACTAATAATAGAAAGAAATTAATTGGCCAACTAAGTGTATATAGAAAAAATGAGCCGGGCATGGTGGCGCATGCCTGTAGTCCCAGCTACTTGGGAGGCTGAGGCAGAAGAATCGCTTGAGCCCAGGAGTTTGAGGTTGCTGTGAGCTAGGCTGACGCCACGGCACTCACTCTAGCCCGGGCAGCAGAGTGAGACTCTGTCTCAAAAAAACCAAAAATATTTCTAAGTCAAGTGTGTATGTGTAAGTGTGTGCTCCCACACACTTGTTTCCTTATAGCTTAGAAGAAACATCCTTTCTTGCTGCCTCCCACCCCCTTAGAATCTTCTACCAGTTGAGCACAGGGATGGGCAAACAGTGAGCACTCAACAAACACCGTCAGCCCGGGGACTAACACACTTGTTTCTAGAAAGCTGCTCAATTTACAACAATTTACAGCAAAGACACAAAGTTCGTGAATCCCTAGAATTCCGGAAAACAGCAGTAGCAACAGGAAGAAAAAGGCAGACTTATTTCAGAGGGAAGTCTGCAGCCAGGTGATGGCAAATGATGTCCCATTCACAGTAACTAGAATGACACAACAGTGAGAAACTGGTGTGACGCAGAACACGCGTGAAAGTTATAAAACCCTGCGAGGCAGCTGCCTGGGACTGGGGGAGGGGAGAAGGGGGAATTGAGGTTTCATACGAACAGAGTTTCAGCTTTACAAGATGAAAAGAGTTCTAGGGATTGGTTACGCAGCAATGTGAATACCCTTAGAAATGGTTAAGACGGTAAATTTTATGTTACGTGGGTTTTTTTTAACCAGAGTTAAAATTGGTTTTGTTTCTTAAAAAACAAAACAAAACAAAACACACACAGAAAAAACTCTGTGAGGAGAATCCTAAAGGAGCAGAAGGCTAGGGTAGGGCACTGATGGAGTAGGAAGAAGAAAAGCACCGGGATGAGGGACACACCCCTGTGTGGTGTCACCATCACAGCTACATTAACTCGATCACAGAGACCAGTCACTGCATTTAAATTTCCTCTCTCCTTGTCTTACTCCCCTACTAGACTAGATGTTTCTTTAAAGCAGAGACTACCTGTTTACTGTGACATCTCTTGTCCCCAGTACAAAGCAGACATTCCATAGATATTTGTTGGACACGAGTAAATGAAGAGTTTGGTGAGGTGCTGGATGTGTCTTTTCAAAGTGCGTTCCACATATGAACCCATGGCGCCCGCGGACTCTATGCAGTAGACACTCTCTTTACCCGCATTTTACAGAGCAGGGAACTCAAGCACAGAGACTCTGGTTAAGGAGCTTGCCCAAGGCCACGCGACTAATAAGCACTGAGGCTGGGATCCAAACCAGAACGGTCCGGCTTTGGAGTGCATACGTCTGCCACTCGCCAAGCTACCATTCGGTAGAGGAGAAATTGGAAACACGGGTCAGCTGAAAGTCCAAAGTCAAATCGATAGTAAATGATGAGGCCCGACCATATCTATCTGCTTTCAGGAAATGACTAAAACCTGCTGCCAGGTCAGATTGCCTCTATGTGAGTCATGTGTTCACCAGCTTTTTACTCTCTGTGTGCGTGTATGTGCACGAGCTTATTTTCTTCCCATTACTAGACTCTAAGGCCTCCAGGGCACAGGTTATGTCTGATTCTCTTATATCCCCAAAGCCCCACAACAGTGCCTGGCACAGAGTAGATATTTAGACAAGGGACAGAAGGAAAAGAACAATCTTAAAGCCAAACTACCATTTATGGCAACAGATCAATGTCACACTTCAATGCATCCATAAGTCTATGAATTTCTAATTAATCTTAGGCTTATTGTTTCCTATCTCCCAAACTCACCATTTGACCTTCAATATGTTTATTACCTTCATAGGCCAGGCGACTACAGTAAGAAAATTGAGCAATGATTATCCAATGTATAAGCCCTCTGTAAGTAGCATGAACATCCCTAATCAAATAAACAAGCAACGACCATTAGAGTATTTACAAAGAAGCAATTTTTATAAAGTTCCAAATAGTGCACGGTACCATCAACCAAAAATTCAGAAGTAGGGGTGAAAAGTACGAGCTGGGCATGGATTGGGTCCAGGTGATGGATGTGAGGGGTGGGGGTTAAATTTTCTGAACCATCATGTAGAATGTTGTGTGTTTACACACGTGTGTTTTCTTGTGGGAGATGATTCATAGCATTCATTATAATCTCAAAGAGCTACTTAACTAAAACAACGAAGTCAGAACTATGACTCTGAAACAGTTGGCTCTCCGTAGCCGTGGGTTAGGCATTGGCACATCCAACCAACTGTGTTGTTTTTGATGTGTTGGTTGGACCCAAGGATGGGGAACCTGTAGATACAGAGGGCTGACTTTTGCAAGCTGTAAAAGGACTTGTGGCTGTAAGGGACTTGTGCATACTCAGATTTTGGTATCTGCAGGGGTCCTGGAACAAATCCCCTGGGGGCACAGAGGGCCAACTGTATCTTTGTTCACCTATTGGGGAAGAATCTTTTTCTTCCAGGTACCAACCCCTTATGGATGAAGAGAGTAAAAGAAAGCAGAGGGAGTTTGTGAAACTCCTAGTAACTTGATAGATAGGAGGGCTTTGTGCAAAATTTGGTGCTAAGGTGCTTGTTACTTCTATTGCCCCAATTTTCTTAGAGGTTGCACTAAATTGACTCTTTTCCAGTATGTTTTTGTAGAAAAACAGAGTTTGAATTAGATGAGGAGTGAGGAACAGGTCTAGCCATGTGCCTATCAACTTTTAAGACCACTGCCCTTTACCCAACAACTTTGTTAAATTATTTTTTCAGTTGAAATATATGTAAACCATCTCCAGTTCTTTTCTCTCATCATATGAAGCAAAACTCAGAACCAAAGTCCTAGAATATTGTAAATAGTAGATGGCATAATATCAGTATTCCCTTAAAAAAAAAAAAAGCCCAGGCGCTTGCAAGGAAGAGATTCATAAGGAAACACAGAAGGAGAAAAGGGAAAAATTAGACTGTTTCCCCGTACTTTTCTTTGCTGAATTTCTCTAGTTATGTATTTAAATTCAGCTACCGGTCATATAAATACAAAAAGGTAAATAATGTCACTCCACTTTCTTGAGAAAAATTCAAATTCTGTGTAATTACAGGCCAGGAGACAGATTACACCAGGCTAGGGGTTAGAGACTTTTGTTTGCCTTTTTGTTATCACCTGTCACAATGTGCTGGGAAGGTAAGAAAACACTGCTGTTTATCTGGATTCGTGGCAATCTCTAACTCTAACTTTCAGAAACTGCAAGGTTTGACTGTGACCATGTCGGCGGAGTCTAACAAATTGCTTTGTAAATGAAGCAGACAACGCTGATTGATTATGTTTTACAATTCAGCATTAGTAGACAGAGAAAAGATTTTCTTCACCTAAATTGAATTTTAGTTCCACGTGTGCCTCTTTTCTAAGAAAACCAGTGGAAATTAGGTCAGTTTATATATAGACTGGCCACAAAGTCTGGGAAACATAGATAACACTATTTTAAGATTTTGTATACATGAAATATATTGCTGATATTATATAGAGTCGCCTGTGTTCAGACTTTAAGGACACACTCTACGAGATGTCAAAGTTTCATTAAAATGTGAAATGATTGGGTCTGTACTGAAAGTTCAGCACACAAGTGACAAACTTGGGTGCAAACTGGAGCAGTAAAGACAACCTTGATCTTTAACACCCCCTCAGCTTCTACTTTCCCTTCAATTATTTGAATGAAGCAGATCACAATAATCTCCCTGGTGGGTGTGTATATTAGTTGGTTGCTGTTATATACAGCTCTACTATGAGAGAGATGACTCTCTTCAAAACAAGACATATTGCATGACTCCTGAACTGACTCATCAATATTTACATGCAAAAAAACAAACATGCAACACCCGAATCAAATTAGGCCCACTCCTGGCTGTTTCTTAGACAGATTGTTCAGCAGAGACAGCCCTTCCTGACTCTGAACAGTCAATGTGAATGAGGAATGCTCTCAGGAGCACACGGCACGGGGCCGTGGCTCACACAAGAAGGAAGATCCAGTTGAACAGATGATCCAAACATTCAAGGAGAACCTCCCATTTAAAATGTTCACTCTTCAAAGAATTATACCATAGTTGCTAGTCCATTGAATAGAAAGAAGAAATAATCTGTATTAGATTAAAAGACCCCAATTCTTTCCCATGTTTTAAAATAATGCATCTCAGTGATCAGAATTTGGCATGGTTCCTACCTTGGGCACGTTCTCTAGGAACCTAATCCAGTTAGCAACATTTTGTGAAAAATAATTTACTATCCAGAAAGTTTCCCTGTTTCCAAGATAAGAAAACCTATTCTGCCATCCCAGCAGGCAAAGGTTGTTTAAGTTACTAGATAACAACGTTGCTATTGATTCTATTATTTTTACTCTTCCTGATTCCCTGCAATCCAAAGCGAGTTTGTCAGACCAAGAATGATTTTTATTTAAAAAAAAAAAAAAAAAAAGGAGCAGTTACTGTTGTAACTGGCCTCATTGTGACAGATGGGATCCTCGTGTTTTCTCACTGCCCTTTACTCAGGAGCTAGGAGAACAGAAAGCAAATAACCAAGAAACCAGCACACTCACGGTAATCTGCATTTCTCAGCGTTGAGCCGAGCACTTAGAAATCAAATATTGGCTCCTCCCAAACGCCCCTTTTAGCCTGTTGTTGTTAACCAGTTTAACATTCCCTTATCACATGCTCATGTGGGCAGAATTAAATGGAATTAGCTACAAATTATATAAAATTCATTTACCTTTAAAGGAAGCTATTTGGTCATGTTCAGTGTGGAGAGAGTACTGCATTAAGACACAAGTTAATGGTACTGCCTGGAGGTGAATCAATTTGCTTTGGTTTTATTACCTCCCTCTATTTGCCCTAGGTGTTAGCGCCTGTGGCTGGAAATGCTCAGCGCCAGTCCACGGAGCCCACGTGTAGCCGCATTGACATTGCAAGGAGAGTCCCCCTGTTTCTGCCGAGCTCAGTCCAAGTACGCACAATAATAAGGTGCGATCACGCTGATCTCTCTAAATCTGCAGTCACATAAAGAAAGAATGGATGTGAAAGAGAAAAGGAGAAATCTAGGAAAATGCTCAGAATTTATAAGATTCAAATAACATCTATTGAGCTTCTACTTTCTGCACTGACCTGGGCATCTTTCCAACGTTTCCTCATTTAAACCTCACGACAACCTTAAGATGTAGGGATATACTTTTATTTGCACGTCCATGCTTCATTTGTTCCTTCAGAGTATGTATGAGTCTCCATATATCAAATAAATTATAGTTTAAGTGTGTTATTGTTATTCTGAATCTGTAGTGTTCATAATAACCATGAATGTGTTTAAAATGCAGATTCCCAAGTCTCCTCCCCCCCATATTTTTATTCAGTAGGTCTGGGGTTGGGCTCAGATATTTGCATTCTATAAAGCATCCTAGTAATTTTGATACACACAGTTCATGAGTCGAGCTTCCAGAAACACTGCCCTATGAATCTATGTTATTTCATTGGTAAGCAGGAGGCTGTATCATTGTGGGATTTGCCTACAGGTAAATGTGTTGCCACACGTAATTGTAGAAAACACAGAAAATAAATGTATTCAAATATGTTTTGTCTGTGCACAACAATACACTGATGAGAGGTATCTATCACAGAAAGAATTATCAACAGGAAAATTTGACAGTCAAACAATGGCCTTTTACCTTCATCACTGCAAGACAGGGTGTGGATCTACCCTAGGCAGTCAAAAGACAGGGCCTTCGGTGGTCGTGTGGCTCTGAGTTTGGGCTTGACTCTCCCGCTTTAACCCCATAGCTTTCCAGTGCTAACATTTTTTGCATGGATCTTAGATTTGGGGGACACACAGAGAAATCACTTTGATGGGGGTATTCCTGCACCCTCACAAAGACAACCAGATTGCACATGACCTTTTGTCTGATCTGAAAAAAGCAGGAACTGGGAAGGATTCCAGCCCTGCTGTGACTGACCCAGAAACTGGAATGACTCCCTTCCCTCCTGAGCCATTTTAGGGTTTCCTAAGTCTATAATAACGATAGATTCATCTTCCAACCCAGAAATGGATGAATCACAGAAATCACAGAAAATGCTATGGGAGTGGCCTCTGGCTCGAAGATACTACTTAGATGCTGGATTCTGTACCTACTGGGCCAGCTAAGGCATTTTTAGCTGTGATTAGTTCACCCCTTCAAGTCTTTCTTTTGGGCTTTCCTGGCTGTGGAACAGGGCTTTCCTGTCCCTTCCCCACACCTGTCTCTCTCTCTCTGGGTGGTGTGTTGAGGGATAGCTGGAGTGAGTGTCCTCCAGCAATCCCCTTCCTCCAGCTCCTTTAAGGGGGGCCACATTGGGGGACACATTCCCCAAAACGCTGAATGATATACCCATGCAGTGCTTCCTCCCAGTGTTCCCGAATATTCCTTTCCAGGCCTACTACTCTGGGAATGTCTTTAGACATGGGCTTGTGGGTATAACCTGAAACTCTTTTGGATGTGGTAATGGCCAATAGTTAAGTGTTCATCAGAGCATGAAAAGCAATGCTAGGGGAGGAAGGAAGAGATGACCATTTATTGAGTGTCCATGAAGTGCTCAGAGCGTTAGACATTTTGTCGCATTAAATTCTCACAAAAACAATCAAACAGATTTCTTGAGTGGCTACTATATAGCAAAATAGTATAGTGTCACAACCAACAGAATGGATTCTAAAGCCACATCACCTCAGCATGGATCTAGGCTCTGCTGCTTCCTAGCTGTATAATTCTGGACAAGTAACTTATTATGGCTGTGCCTCAGTTTCCTCCACTGTAAAATGCAGATAACAGTATCTAGCTTGAGACTTTGTGAGGATTAACATATGGAAAACACTTGAAGCAGTGCCTGGCTCCATGCGCTTGCTATGATTGCTGTTGGTATCACTATATGCAATAGGGACATTGTACAGAACAGTGCTATTATTTCCATTTTAAAAGTAAGGACAGGAAGGCTTAGTGAAGACGTAACTTGCCAAGGGACACACAGCTTGTGCAGGGCACAGCCAGATTTGGAAGACAGGTATATGCAGCTCCTAAGAGCTTTCTATGGTACACCAAAGCCAGAATATATTTCTACTACTGAGTTTTAGTCACTCAAGGAGTTTGCAGGCAGGCTCACAGTAAGGGCTCTATGGGTATTTGATCAATAAGTATTATTGAAAATATTGATCCTTCAAACCCATAAACCATGTGAAATACAGGCTGGTTGAGGAGGGCAGCAGGAGGGACTGGGCAGTGTGGGTCAAGCCTGCTTCAGTCTGCAGCAGAAACCTGGAGGTGAGGAGAGGTTCCCAGGAGAACAAAGGATTAGTCACAGGAAATGGTGGCAGGAGGGGGAGGGGAAGGCACAGAAGGGGAGTTGCAGTGGAAACAAGGGTTGGTTATCCAGAACTAAGATCAGGATGGAAAGAGCAAGGGCTGGGATGTCTGGAGGCTGCGCAGCTGGATAATGGAGTCAGAGATGGGCACCAGGGTGGGAGCAGACCAAAGGGGTGTGTCCAGAACGATAGAGGGTGGGCCACAGGGATGCCCAAGAGGTGGGGAAGCTGCAGTAGACCTCAGGTCTTTTGGAGTCTCAACTTCCTTTCATACTTTTCCTCACACAGGGAGGCCACAGAAGGACTAAACCAAAAGAGGAAAGGGCTGGTGGCTGGGGGCCCCACTTCCAGGGAGGAGGCACTGAGGGTGGGTGGAGCGAGCAGTGCGCAGCACTGGGGAGCGCAGAGCCCCCCTTCCCGACCCTCTACTCTTCTCTCACCCTGAAGAGAGCCAGTGAGGCAGTGAATGAGGTAATTATGCAGTTAAATTCAATTTTTAAGCTGCATTTATTTGTACAGTTGGGGGGTACTGGATTATCTATTAATTGGAAAATAGAGTTGGAAAATAATTTCAACTCTCACTTATTTTTACTAGATTGTTTTCTCCTAGGAATCAATGGAAAACTTTTGATTCAAAGTCTGGGTCCTTTGCCCCTACCACCCCCATTCCCCACCTGGGTTTGTTTCCCTGGCCCCTCTCAGACCTGGGTACCAGGTTCTGAGGATTTACACAGCAGCAGGAGGGAAGAATTGATTCCACCCAGGGGGAATGGAAACTCATCTGCATTAGTGCCCACTGGAGGAAATGGTAAGGCACAAAAATTCAAAGTCAAGAATAGAAGGATTAGTCTCATTACGTACATCATATTGTTTGCTTTGCAGAGTTTTTCAACTCAGTTTTTATTTTCAACAGCGAAATAATTATAAACATGAATATGCTCTAATAAATTATATTTCCACATAAAGTTATTTTGTACACCTTGGACTTAAAATGAGGTTCATCTGGGTTTTTTCTTTTCTTCTTTTTTTTTTTTTTTGCCTTTATAATTGAATGCAATGGCTTAAAAATCTTATCATCAAGACAAATTCAGCCCTTGGCATGCTTGTGGAAACCACCAAGGAAGACTTAGCCACTTACCAAGAACAAGGTAACCTGTGTTCTCCAGGGCTCAAACTGGGTCTCTGCCAGGGGACGGGGGAAGAGGGCAGGCGAGGACCTCCAATATCAGCGAGGACTATCAGGACGTCCTGCTAATAAACGACTTTTTCACTGTCCACACTATAATTGGTTTACAGCCTTTTCTGTTTATCTGTCCATAAGAGCTGCTGTTAAATGGCTCGGGAAGGCGCTCGCCTAATGGCTCGGTATCGCTGCCGCCCGTAGCAGGCGAGGCGGCTTGGAGGGGCCGCAGGCGTCAGCGGGGACTCAGAGCGGAAACGCATTTCACCTGTAATGGACCTGGTGATTTTATGATACCCACAGCTATATCCACAGAGAAACACCATACTCAATCTTATGCGGTGGAGGGTTCTGCCGGATGCGTTTTTTAAAATATAAATGTACGTGATAATTAGCCAATCAAAAATTCGCGATAGCCTTGCTTCACCCAAGAATAATAATAATAATAATAATAATAATAAATGGTGGTTCGACCTTTGCTTCCTAGGTCCCTTCTTGAGGTAGCAGGCTGCAGAAAATGCTAATTGGGAAGATGAGAACGTGCCTCTGACATCTTCAGCACCCCCATCCCCCCTCCCACGGGGGTACCCGGTTTTTCTGCCAGCGACCGCAGTGGGCGGATTTGCTTTCTGCTGAGAGCCTCTTTTCTTTCTGCAGGACCGAGCAAAAATATTAAATGGGAGCAAATGAAGCATCGAGATGGAGACCAATTTACAGAAATGTGCAATTAGACGAGAAGTGCAAAGTAAACACTCCGGGGTGGTGAGCGATGCGGGGAGCAGAGGAGGGAGAGTGGGGAGCGGACTGAGTCCGGAGTTGGGGGATGGTTCTCGGGGGGAGGAGGGGACGGGGAGGGAATGACGGGGGGGAGGGGAAAAGTGGCCGATCTTTGTCCGGAACGGAGCTTGCCGTCCGATCATAACCGCGTCGCCAAGTCAACCCGCGGCGACTCCGCAGATTATCTCCGAGGGTCAACACGCCGCGGCGGCGCAAACCCCCTCCGGCCCTGCCCTCCCGGTCGATGTGGTCACTCGCGGCCCGGGTGATAGCTTCAAGTCTTCTGCTGCTGCCCGGAACAATGGACTCATTGACGCAGGCGCGCAGAGATTAGGTGCGCGGGTCCCACGGTTTTGCACCCCCTGGCCCCTTAGGACCACAGGTGGCCCTTTTCCCTGAAGAAATCACCGAAACTCTCCCCGCCTGCCGTGTTTTCCTCGGCCTGCCTTTCGGTGACAACCAGGGCCTCAGCAAGCCGGGAAGCTGCACGAGTTCCCACACTCCGGGGACCGCTCTGGGGCGAGCGCACATCGCAACGCAAAGGCTGAGGACCGCACCAGCATCCCACGAGAGAAGGAATCTGCAGAGAAGTCCAAACTCCCAACTGACTTTTTTCTTTTAATGAAAATGAAGAGTATTCAGAATAGCGCACTCAATTCGTAGGCATTTAAAACACAAATATTTTCAGTAGGGGAAAATATTTTAAATTCTACTCGCAAAGGTCTGGATGTGGGTATATAGTTTAGGAAAGTCAGGTGGCAGTGATTTTCCTCTTACTTGGTTCTTTTTGGTTCACGCTCTTTTGCCAAGACTTTTCTGTAAAGTGTCCAATTTTTCTAAAACCTTCTGTGGCGGTTCGAGAAATGTCTTCATTTCAGGAGGGTCCTACTTCTCCCGGCAGGAGGACCTAGCTAGACGCTGGTTGGGCCGCCTAGCGCTGGCAGGTCAGCGGTGTAGGTCATGCCCAGGCCAGAAAGATTGGGTGCCACCGCCACCCGGAGGTAGCCAGTCCACCCAGGGGGTGCATAAAAGTGACCCCGTTTAAGTCAGGACCTCAGAGTGCCCAGAAATTACTGAATGGTTTGAAGCCCAGCATGGACATTGTCATGAAAAATGTGGTGTTTTTGTTTCTTTTTCTAAATACCCCGCTACCCTTCCCTCCTCACCTGCCTTATTTCAGTTGCAAGCAGAAGAGTGTGGAAGTTCTCCGCCGGCACATTCCGGCTGGGATACGTGGGGTCACCAAGAATCCAAGAATCTGGAAACCACGTAACAACCCCCCTGTCCTGGCCTGCCAGCCAGCCCCAGGCAGAGGCCTCTTCTTTCTGTCTTGCCACATTGGGAAACCGCGTTGTCAGTTGTCCAACTGGACCCCAATTTCCCAAATCAAAATTTGCCATACACTTCAGTTAAAAAAAAAAATGTTTAAGCCACTGGGAATGCTTTCGAAGTTAGAGTTCACACCCCAGAAGTACCTGGAACACAGTCGGATAAAAACACGCAAGGAATGCCAGGGTTTTATGTATTTGTTCACTGGTTGGTGGTCGTGAGCAAACTTCATAAATAAAATAGAACCACCTGCTTTCGACCCATAGAGCTGGGTCTGCAAACGTTTTTAGTCGTATTCCCCAGCAGTTAAAAAAATTACAAGCTCACCATGTCTATAAATTATATTAATGAACTAATATGTACATTATCAAAGACACAAGGAAAATAAAAACGTTTAAAGCACGCTGAAATGTTTCTATAAATGAAGAGAAGTTCTAATATTTTCGTGCGCGCCGGCTTTGGAGAGCCCTGCCAGCTGCGCACACAGAGGTGCGCAGCAAACTCAGCTGACTGAGAAAACTGAAACAAATGGAGGTGCTGGCGGGCACCTGGCCCTCGCTTCTTAAGGCACTCAGCCAGGCCAATAATGGCCCCAGGCTGGGCCACGTGGGGCACAACGGAGCCTATGGCACTGCGAACTGCCCGCCTCTCTCCGCCGGCCGCGGGTTCCCTCTGAGAACAGTGCGGAGCTGTCAAAGCGAGCAGGAGTGGCGCGGGGAGTGGGAGCGCCGCCGCAAGCACAGTGGCGGAGTCCCCGGCTCCAACTCCGGACTCCCGGCTCCTGGCGCCCAAGCCCAGGCTGCCGCCATGAACGGCGAGGAGCAGTACTACGCGGCCACGCAGCTTTACAAGGACCCGTGCGCGTTCCAGCGGGGCCCGGCGCCGGAGTTCAGCGCCAGCCCCCCTGCGTGCCTATACATGGGCCGCCAGCCCCCGCCGCCGCCGCCCCCTTTCCATGGCGCCCTGGGCGCGCTGGAGCAGGGCAGCCCCCCAGACATCTCCCCGTACGAGGTGCCCCCCCTTGCCGACGACCCTGCGGTGGCGCAGCTCCACCATCACCTCCCTGCTCAGCTCGCGCTTCCCCACCCGCCCGCCGGGCCCTTCTCGGATGGAGCCGAGCCGAGTGCCCTGGAGGAGCACAGCCGCGTCCAGCTGCCTTTCCCGTGGATGAAGTCTACCAAAGCTCATGCGTGGAAAGGCCAGTGGGCAGGTAAGCCTGGCTCCCCACCCCTTTCTCCTTTCCGGCTCTGGGACTGGCTGCCCCTACCTCCAAACGCTCCCCTGGACCCTCTCCGTGTTCCTGTCCTCGGCCCCTTGGATAACCCAAGGTCGCACTAAACTACACCACGGAGCCAACGAGGCCATAAGCTGCCCAGAAGCGCTCAGTTGGTCCATTTTTGGAGCATCTTTCCCATCCAGCTGTCGTCCTGGAAGCTTAAACCCCTTCCTTCCCTATATACTGAACCCATCTTCGCCCCAGGAGCCCTTGCGCTGCCGGGCCGCCCCGAGAAAGTCGAGGCCTAGCCAAGCTCAGGGCTCCAGACCCTCGGGATCCTCCTGGAGGAAGGCATCCGGCAGCCTAGGACTCTCCGCTAGTGCGCGTTGAGGAAGAAGCCAAACAGGGCCCAGGATGTCTCTAACGCAGGCCCGAGATCGCTGTCGGAGCCCTGGGTCCCCTCACTATCCTAGCTTCTCTAGCCAGGGTGTTTCTGGGGCACCAAATAGAGGCAGAAAGGCAGGGAAGGAAAGGAAAACTGCATCCAACCCGCAGTGTCCGGCGGCCCTGGTGGGGCTCGGGGGGTGGGAGTAAACAGGAAGGGGCTGGGGCAAGGTTGGGGGGCTGGGGGTGCTCACCTCAAGGCAGAAAACCGGCCGCTTCTCTTCCGAGCTCGGCAGCTGGGAAGGCATCTGAGATGCTAATTCATTTTTGACCAACCAAAAGCGTTTGAAGGGGTCTCCCAGCACTGCTTCCCAGGAAGTCAGTCTGAAAGACCACAGCGGGCCCAGGGAGGCTGGAGCCGGGCGCCCGCGGCTCTAGGAGCCAGCGTGTAACAGAAAGTCTGTCCGGGAGCCGGGGACTCGAAGCAGCCCCCAGGTCCCTCCCGGCTCGCAGCCGGCGAGTTCCGGCGTTGTCTGTGCCCCAGCCCTACACAATGTTATCGCTTCCGTGCCGCAGCCACTTCTGGTCACACCTGCATTGCAAATAGTTGCCTTTTCCTTTCCTTTCGGCTGACGGTCGGGGGTAGGAGAAAAGAGGCTCGAGCTGGCGCCCCGGCCCCTAAGGATCCTCAGCGCCCTGTCTGCAGGGTCTGGCCTGTCCTGCGGGACACTGACCCCGCGCACATCCAAGCAGGGCCTTGGGGGGAGCGTCCCCCGGGCTCGCCTCTTCCTAGTTCACTTTCTTGCTAAGGCAAAGATTCTGAGGCAGGACGCGGCCCAAATAGCTGCAATCGTCCCCACCACCCACGAAACCCGGGCGACTGGGGCGCCAGGTGCTGCCGAGGCGCCCAGGCGTACTCATCCAGCGCGCGCGGCTGGAGCCAAAAGCTTCAAAATTTCGGGAAATGCGGGGTTCTTTGGAGGAAGGAGGACGGCCCCTTGACCGAGGGTGGCTGCTCTCAGCAGGTGCTTTCCTTCCAGGGCTGCCTTCCCTCCAGCGCTCCTTTCCCTCCGCGCTGGCAACGCGGGCGTTTCTGGCATCCCTCGGCCCTCCAGGCCTCCAGGCCTGGGTCTTCCTGGCAAAAAGGGCGAGGCAAATCGGCAGCCTTGCCTGGGGGTGGAGACCACCCTAGGAGGGCGACACACTCGGGCTGGGAGTCCAGGCCCCGAGAGGTCTTTACCGGCACCCTGTAGCCCACTGCACCCTCAGCCCGCGGGGAAGGAGCCGCCCTCCTCCTTGTCCTCTGGAAGCGGCCTGCGGGGCGCTTGCTGCCCGCCCCCTTCCCCACCACCGCGGTCCTCTCGGGGAAAACTTTCGAAGGAGCCGAACTTCAAGAAGTGGCAGACTTACCTGCCCGCCCCATGGGGTTTCACGACCCTGGGAAGAGTGAAGTGACTAAAGGGCTCTCACTCCCAGGACGAATATGAATACTAACGACGACAGGGATTTCTGAAAATCTCAACCTAAGTGAACTGCATCAGCTGCTCTGGCCAGCCCGCACCTAAACTGTCTCACTCTGCGCCTTTAAGGGAGGACCCAGACACCGGGCCCTTGACCTCTCCCCGTAACCCCCTCCAACTGCCGCCATCCTAAACCTCTACCCCATACCGCCTCAGGCTGGGCACAGGTCCCCCAGGGTGGTGGAGGCCTGCAGCCACAGGCGGGAGCCCAGGGAGGTTTGGGTTGAATTTAAGAACTTTGGAGAACCTTTAAAATCTTCCTTTAAGCCCCCCGTCCTTCTCTCCCAGGCCAGGGAAGGCCGAGTGGACTCGGGAGATGCCCTGCAGGGAGCCTCGGCCCAGGCTTCTGGCGCCTCCTCTCGGCCTGGGGGGGGGATGGGATATCCAGGAAGGTTCCATTCCGTAGTTAACCCCCTCCCCAAACACATACACGCTTGCATTTCAACTCCCTAAGGCTTCAGCGAGAGTCACGGGGAAAATGTCCCTGTCCCAGCGGTTAGACAAGCCGACTTAAGCCTCTTTCCAGAGCTTTGGTGGAACTTCCCGCGTCAGCGTCCACAGCCCGGGTGCCGTCAATATTTCTCACACAAAGAAAAAGATCGAGAGGTCCTAGAGGAACTCAGCAGCAACAGACACCGACTGCGCCGCGCTAAGCTCCCGGTCTTCCCTGTGGCTTCCTGGCAGCCCTGGCTTGGACCTGGGAGCCCTGAGCCCTTGAAGGCTAGTTTCTGCACGACCGCCTATTCCTCCGCCGCGCTCTCTGCCCCTCTGGGGCCCCAGTGCCTCCCCTCTCCGCTTCTGCGGGCGTTTGGGACCCAGGGCGCAGAATGCCGAGCTGCCAGTGTCCTGCTCCTGCCAAATGCGACCTTCCCCCAAACAGTATTCCTTCTCTTCTCAGGCAGGGTCCCTGCTGAGGTTGCAGCCTTCCAATTAAAAGAGAATCTGCTTGCTCTCCAGTGGGGCTGATTGCAATAAAACTCTAGAGAGAGATAATGTATGGTCAGCTATGACAAAATGTGACATAACCTGTAGCAGCACAGGGCTTTTCAAACCGCAGGTTGCACTCATTAGCGGTTCAGGAAATCAGTTTACTTGGCTAACGAAATAGTAAACAATGGAAAAAATTAGATAGCATGGTAGGTGGTAGAGGTTGGTTTATGTCCTGTAAAGTTTGTCAGTTACATATCCGTACGTGAATTAGATAATGATCTGAAATGTATTTTTTACTGCGGGTCATAATCAGAAAGTTTTTTTAAAAAATAAATTCTATGTTAAAGACATGTTGTTGCCTTTGTAGAATCGACCGGGTTTAAATATCTAGCATATGCATTTAAATCATCATTAAGAGAAACACCGGTTAAATGAACTCATTCAAGGGACCACTCGGCTAACAGAGCCAAGTGTGGTCTCACAGTGAGAGCCGGTTCAGCTTTGGCCTCCAAGAAGGGGCTCCTCCCTACACCAGGGAAAGGGCTGCGTGGGACCACAGTGGATGCTGAAGTAGGGGCCTGGGGGAATCGGTGGCTCTGGAGGGAGCAGCTGGGAAGGCTAGGGCTACCGGGGCCCCAACTGAAGGTTGGGGTGCGTGGGCGGGGGCCACACTCACGCACTCTGTCGCCCGCAGGCGGCGCCTACGCAGCAGAGCCTGAGGAGAACAAGCGGACGCGCACGGCCTACACGCGCGCGCAGCTGCTGGAGTTGGAGAAGGAATTCCTATTCAACAAGTACATCTCGCGGCCGCGTCGGGTGGAGCTGGCCGTAATGCTGAACTTGACCGAGAGACACATCAAGATCTGGTTCCAAAACCGCCGCATGAAGTGGAAGAAGGAGGAGGACAAGAAGCGAGGCGGCGAGACAGCGGCCAGGGGTGGCAGGGGCGCAGAGCCCGAGCAAGACTGCGCAGTGACCTCGGGCGAGGAGATGCTGGCGCTACCTCCGCCACCACCCCCCGGGGGTGCTGTGCCGCCCGCTGCCCCGGTCTCTGCCCGAGAGGGCCGCCTACCGCCTGGCCTTAGTGCGTCGCCGCAGCCCTCCAGCGTCGCGCCTCGGCGCCCCCAGGAACCACGGTGAGAGGCTGGGGCTGCTCCCTGCTTGCTGGGCGGCTTCGACCACTCGCCAAGGAGGGGGAGCAGGCCTAAGACCCCGGGTGTGGACGACAGGCCCTGGCAGTTGGATGGGGCCAGAAATGCAGGGCCCACTCTAAACCAGAGGGAAAAACCTGCTCTCCCAGGCGCATGTGCCGACTGGGGCCCTGCGGGGAAGGGAGGTGCTGGCAGAACTTTCGGAAGGAGAAGAAACATTGGTTTCTGTAATATTTGGGACTTCCTCCGGTGACATTATTGGATCTGCGATGTCTGCAGTTGCTGCGCACGCCCCTCTCTGCCTGCAGCACCCCACCTTGGGACCTGTTTAGAGAAGCCGACTATTCAAAAACTGGAAACTGTACAAATCGGAACGCTCCCAACATACGGCCGGCGAGTTGAACCGAGCGCCTGAATCTGCTCGTAGACAGAGCCATTCTTACTCGGGGCGACTACTTCACGTTTAGAAATAATTGAAACGTTTGAGATTTCAACAAGCCGGTGAAATTGATCCCAATGGAATAGAATGAGCCCCTCCCCTCCTTGTCTTCTTCCTCCTCCTCCTCTTCCTCATCTTCTTTGTCCTCTTCCTTTTACCCTTCTCTTTCTCCAGCCGCATACTTCACTACTCTACATCCTTTAACGTGTACCCCTTTCTCCTGAAGAAGAGAAAATCTTGCAAGGCAGGCGGGACAGTGGCAGGGCTGGCCTGTAGGAGCCCCGCAAGAATCCCTGTGCGCTCCAGCTGGTCCCACGCTGCTGCCTGCAGGGGAGGGCAAGGGGAGACCGGCCTGGATTTGGGGCGAGGGGAAGATGGACCCCTGAGCAATCACTAAACGAAGACATTCATAGCTTTCTATTTAGGATGTGAATTTTGTTCCTGGTCTCAGCGGTAAGGCCGGGCTGAAAGCAAGCAGGGTGGCCTGGTGTGCCTTGGAAGCAACTATTCCCAGAGCCAATATGCTTACCACATCTTTAAAACTTATGAAAACATGTGCGGTTGATAGGTTTGGAAAACTGATTTTTATTTAAAGTTTTAAAATTGCCTAACAGCTCTTTACAAACAGGTCTGCGCTTTCCAGGTTAGCTCCTCCTTTTGAGGTTTGGGCCTGATGTTCAGGTTATGTTTGTGGAAAACGCTTAATAAATACGGATAAAATGGAAAGAGATAAAAACTGATTCTCCCGCTTTATTTCAAACCTGCAGTGTGATGATTCCGGATCACTTCAAAAATTAAACCAGCGTTTATTATTTTTTTCAGTATTAACCATGGAAAACCAGGTGATTTAAGAAACTTCGCGCTTGGTTTTGAGTTGGAGCAGTGTATGAATGGGTGCATTTTCCGTTTTTGTTTTATTTTTGAGTCTCTTCTCAAGATCTTTCTCAGACAATATAGCCTGGGCATCGGGAATTGGGCGTGCTGCTGGATAACACCGAATGAGGGCGCAGCCACGAGCTGCCCACCCGGCACCGAAACTCACAGCTGGCTGGGACCGTGGGGCGGTCTCTCCTTTCCTCCCAAAGCTGCGGGGCTCCAGCGAGGACTTTTTCGGTAGTTTTTCCAAAGAAAGTGATGCTTTGGATGAGTCTCTGCCCCTGGAGACCCAGGGCCAAGAGTGCCTTGTGTTAGAGACAAAGATGTCCCGATTTAGAGGGCTTCCAAACTCCAGGGCCACCCTGCTTCTCCCCAGCACAGCTCTACGACGCGCGCCTTAGCCTGGCGGTGCGCCCGAGCCACCTCCTGGGCGCTTTCTGAGTTCAGAGCCAGGGGCTCACTTCCAGGATCGCCGCTTTTATTTTCTTCTACAGAGAGAAATGCAGGGCTTTTTTTGTTGTTGCTTTTGTTTTGTTTTTTGGAGAGAGAAATCGAGTCAGAATGCCCCTCTGAATAAAAGAAAGTTCCCTGGATCAGAAAGGGGAACTTTCTCATCAATGAGCCTGTGGTCTTTCCAGGTGTCCTCTCCACCCCTGTCTGGGCTCTGGAGTCTGGCAAAACTGCGTTCCAGTCCCGGGTTCCTCAAATATTGGCCTATAACACTGATAAAATTATTCAAGCTCTCTGTGCCTCGGTTTCCTCATCCGTAAAGTGAGGGCAAATAGTACTCATGGAGTTGCTGTGAGGTCTAAACCGAAGAATACATGTAAAGTGCTCAATTCAGTGTCTAGAATATAGTTATCCCTCCACAAATATTACCTGTTGTTTTATGACCATCACCATCATTTTCAGAAGTAGAGAGCTGCTAGGAGGCTTCTCCAGGTCTCCCACCGCCCAGCAGCGCCTCTCCTTTGGCAAATCCCCACACTGTCGCTATTGATCTGATTCTTGTTCATGTACCCACCGATCTTTGCTGCTCTGTTTCTAGTTTTAGGTCGTCCTTCCTTGCAAATAAACTCCTTATGTTTCCCACAGCAACCTTCGCCAGGTAAGTTAGACTTGCTGGAGCTCCGCTGTTCAGTTGGTGGAGGCTCCTGCACTTCTCCCGGCCGGCCGCAGACAGAACCCGCCACCCTCTCGGAGGCTCCGATCCCAATTTCCGCGCTGGCCTCAGGGTTCGCCCAGAGGAGGAGAAAGGTCGCAGGCCTACTACCACCTAGAGCTGGGCTAGGCATCTCAGAGCTCTGCCGAAAGCTCTCTGGGCGGCGGAGACTCGGGTCGCCAGAGCCTGTGCCTCCTGCGGAGAAGAGCTCTGGCTCTGGACCTGGAGTCCCGCCGTCCAAGGCTTGAATTCGTGTTCTCCTTACCTACGCTTGCCCTTACTGAAGTCTCCGTCTCCAGGTCCTCAGAATGGGCTCATAATGAGAATTTAATGAGATGTTGTCCTCGAAGAGTTCAGGACAGGGCCTGGCGCTAGTCCAGTACACGTGGTGGAGGTGATGCGCCCTTGTTGCTATAGAAACCCGCCTTCCAGGAAGGCCCGGAAAGGCAGCGGAGAGTGAAGCCAGACAGGCCTGGAAGAGAACAGGGAAAGAGGAACCAGTGCCCTTGGGAGCACCACTCTGGGCTCCACCCACCCAAGCAGCGGATGCGGGAGGGTGGGTTTGGAGGGGCGGGGGGGTTACTTGGGGCGACGAGGAAGGACTCTGTCCAGACCTTTCGGTGGCTAGACCGAGATGCGGCCACGTCGATATAGATCAGGCCCCACAGGGCGACTCGCGTGGGACTCGCTTGGGGCTCACGTAGCGCTAGACGTGTGTAGCTCAATCTCTGAGCGGCCACCCTCGGCCGACTGGCCAGTTGACTCGAATCCTGGGCCTGGGCTTCAAGAAAGACTTCTTTCTGCAAAGGGAGTGCCCTCCAGGTCCCAGAACCCCAGGGTTGACCCCAATATCTGCCTCACCTGGGAGCCGTCCTCCTCCCTCTGCTGTTCAGTCTTGGCGCGCTCCTCTCGTATAATGATCAGACACGGGTGCCTTCGAACGCTCTCGGGGGAAGTGGGCAGAGGAAGAGCAGGGCTGCTGCAGACGCTGCGCGCAGCTCCCTGCGCCAGTGCGGGCGGCCTGTGCTCTCCGGATCCCCGGCTACCCTCCCAGCCACCCCCCAGCCAGCCGGACTCTGCTCCCCCGCCTGCACCTCCAGCCCCTCCCTTCCACGGAGTTCCTCGAGCTGGAGCCACAGGCCCCGCCATTCCTCTAGGATCTTCAACCCGCAGAGGAGGGACGTTGGTGGAGCGCTGCTGAGCGCTGCGCTTGATTTGGGCGCCGATTGTGTACCCAGACTCCACCCAGCGCTTCCCTTGCGTCCCTACTTCCGGAATACGGTCCTGGATCTGTCAAAGATGCCGTCGCCAAGCCCGGGATTCGGAAAATCCAGCACTGGTTCCTCACCACACGCACCCTCACGTGAAAGCCACTGAAAATGGGAACCCGATCTGGAACCTGGGAGAGCCCGTCGCTACTGCGACTGGGACCTGAGCTACGGACTACGTGTGAGTTTACCCAAGTCCCTTTTGTCCCCCGCCTTCGCTGGGGACGCATAGTCGACTCTTTTCCTCTTCGGTATGTTTTTTCCTGTTCTCACATTGCAAGCTAAATCCATACCACACAGTAACAATATCTGAGAGTTGGTGACGATTTCTGGCCATGCCTATTGTTTTGAACAGCGGGGGCAATGTCTGTAATTTACTTGTACCCTGCGCCCCAGGACTGGAGGCTGAACGCTCTCAGCAACATTTATTGGGCTCCTACTCTGTTCTGGGCACGGCTGGAAGCCTCAACAGTGCTTGCCCTGGAAATGCTCGCAGTTTTAGAGAGCCAATCACCTCTTTCCCCTGACGGTCCAGCACAGCCGTGGAGATCTAACTGATTATGGATAAATATGCCAGAGTAAATAGGAGTCACTCCGATTCCCCAAATGTTGCCTTTGGAACAACAAGGGCTGTTTTGATTTTGCAAATGAATTTTGGCCCCCTGAGTCTAGCACTTCCACCCTATCCACATCCTCTCCTTCAATTCAGTTCAGTTCAATGCATTTAAGTTTGAATGAAATTTAAGTATTGCACTGCTTTTTTCAAGTTGGTGAGATCTATCTGTGCTTACATTTCCATCTCCCCAAATCCCCTCTCTCATTCATTCATTCTCTCTCTCTCTCTATCTCTCTCTATCTCCCTCCCACTCCCTGTGTGGCAGGTTGAGTCTCTTCATTTTGTGTCTGGGGATGCCTGTGTGTCCCACGTATGCTCATCTTTAGGATGTGTCTTTTGTGGGTGCCATGGTGACAATGATCAGGTGCATCTAAGAACCAAGGACACCAACCTGCATATTCTTTTATTCCACCCAGCATAGCCATCTTCCTAGTGTCTGATGACACTGCCACTGATGAAAACTGTCACTCAGGCTACTGTCTCAAATTTTTTTGCTGACACAATGTTAGAAGGCAGGTAAAGCTGTCTTTAGAGGGACACAAGGTTGAAACTTTGGTAGAAGATGGCACTGTTAAAGCACTACCATAGGAATTTTTAAATCTTTTCTTTCCAAGAAAAAAGTTCACAACTGAAGTATTTCATGATTTCAACAGCTTCACCTACAAACCCTCCTGAAAATTAAGTATTTTAGGTCATTAAATATGAAATGTCTGATTTCTAATCAAAAGTTAGTTGATTATATCTCAAACAAGAAGCAGTACAGTTATTCAAACTATGCACCTAAACTATCAACACAGCTTTGCTATCTTAACAGTAGCTTGTTTATGCCAGCAGCGAAGAAGCCTGGAGAGGGAGTGGAGATGAAATCACAAAAGGTGTTTTCCATGGCTTGTTGAGAATTGAGTATTTTTCCTTATAAGACGTGGTCTAAAGCCTGGAAGAAGCAGTAGTCAGTTGGTGCAAGGTCTGGCGAATACGGCGGATGACAGAGAGTTTCCAAGTCCAGCTGCTGTAATTTGAGCAGTGTTGTTTGTGGTCAAGAGTTGTCTTGCAAGAGGATTGGCCTGTCTCTATTGACCAATCTTAGCTGCTTAACTGCAAGCATCTTCATCATTTCATCCAGTTGGTTGCAGTAGACATCGCTGTAATGGATTGACCAGGTTTCATGAAGCTGTAGCGGATAATACCAGCACTGGACTGTCAAACAGTCACCATTAGCTTTTTTTGATGAATATTTGGTTTTGGACTGTGTTTTGACACTTCATCTTTATCCATCCACTGTGCCAAACACTTGTGATTCTCAAAAAGAATCCATTTTTCATCACATGTAATAATATGGTGTAGAAATGGGTTGCCTTTATGTGGTGACAGCAAAGAAAGGCAAGCTTTGAGACAATTTCTCCTCTGACTCTCATTTAATTCATGCTGAACCCATCTATCCAGCTTTTTTACCTTGCTGATTTGTTTCAAATGGTCCAATATTGTTGGAATAATAATACCAAACCTTGCTGCTAATTCACGTGTAGGTTGAGATGGATTCACTTCCACTACAGCTTTCAGCTCATCATTATCCACCTTGGTCTCAGGTCACCCATGTGGCTCATTTTCAAGATTAAAATTACCAGAACTGAATTTCTCAAAGCATCGACCTACTGTGTGTTCATTAGCCACATCCTTCCCAAACACTTTGATGATATTTCAAGCTGTCTACGCAGCATTGGTTCCATGACAGAACTCAAATTCGAAAATAACACAAATTTTTCACTTATCCATGGTTTCACAAAAATTGTTCCAAAAAAATGTGCAAGATAATCACAAGCCAAACCACGGGTTTGAAACAATGAGGATATTCCTTCACAATAAAAATAAAACAAGAAGTGTCAAAGTGAAATGTCAGAGATAGCAACTGTCAAACATAGTACTTAAGGAAATTGGACATTTCATACTTAATAACCTAAATAGTTAGAGGGCTCAGAGGAGGGAAGTTCTGGGTTGATATTGAATCAAATTTGACTCCAGCCCAGCTAGGATGAGCTAGATGTAGGTGCAATAAACCTAATGGGAAACTGAGGCAGGGCAGCAGAAAGGCCTCCCTGCAAAGGAACTAGGAATGATACAGCCTCTCAGCTGGAAGCCAGCCTTCAGGAAATTGCTACCCACGGACAACCTGGCAGTGGGAAGAGATGAACAGAAACTCTCCACGGCCAAGGTCTGCAAATAGCAGCTACAAATAGCTGTTTTAAGAGTGAAAGTGGCTGGCTGATACTGGTCTTTTGGACTAGCTACTGATAACCTGTCAGTGCCAGGTTCCCATATTAAAATACTGGTATGATTACACATCCATTGGATGGAATGGACATGATAAAACTCTATTCCTGTTGTTTTGTTAAAATTATTTTCTCTATAACTGAGATTCCATGGCTTTTGAAAGCATACATAGGTCAAACTTTACAAAATATTTTATCATTCACCTTCAAGTTGAATTGCTTGGAGTTTTTCCCTAAACACAGAACATATAGACACCTTCAGTATATATACATCATTGGCATGCATTCAAAATTCTTGTCTGCATTATGGAATACACTGAACTCCCACTTCTAGCTATAATTATACATATGAAAAGTAGAACAGGCCAGGCATAGTGGCTCACGTCTGTAATCCAACCCTGGGGGGTTGAGGCAGGAGGATTGCTTGAGGGCAGGAGTTTGAGACCAGCCTGACCAAGAGTGAGACCCAGTCTCTACTAAAAACAGAAAAATTAGCTGGCTAACTAAAAATAGAAGCAAAATATTAGCCAAGCAAGGTGGCAAATACCTGTAGTCCCAGCTACTTGGGAGGCTGAGGCAGGAGGTTCACTTGAGCCCAGGAGTTTGAGGTTGCTCTGAGCGAGGCTGATGCCTCAGCACTCCAGCTTGGGCAACAGAGTGAGACTCTGTCTGAAATAAATAATAAAAAGTATAACAATGTTTGTGCTGTCAGTTATTTATACCATTTGAATAAATTCTACCTTTTCTTTTCCTGAATTCTCAATTAGCCTGATTTCCAAAGGTATGAGATTTTGTTGGGTTTTTTTGGTTGTTTTTTTTTTTTTTTTTTTTTTGAGACAGAGTCTCACTCTGTTGCCCGGGCTAGAGTGAGTGCCGTGGCATCAGCCTAGCTCACAGCAACCTCAAACTCCTGGGCTCAGGCAATCCTTCTGCCTCAGCCTCCCTAGTAGCTGGGACTACAGGCATGTGCCACCATGCCCG
>CAUYRT010097094.1:0-25939 GCA_963574885.1 Lepilemur ruficaudatus
AGACTAAAAATAGAAAAATAAGCCAGGCGTTGTGGCAGGTGCCCGTAGTCCCAGTTACTCAGGAGGCTGAGGCAGGAGGATCACTTGAGACCAGGAGTTTGAGGTTGCTGTGAGCTAGGCTGACACCTTGGCACTCTAGCCCAAGCAACAGAGCGAGACTCTGTCTCAAACAAACAAAAAAAAACCCGAAAGATTTTTGCATCCACTGAAGTAGAGAGTCAATAAAAAAATTAAAAAAAAAAATAAAAGATTCATGTCCATAAACATTTTGATGCAAGGAAATAAAAAAATGTGTCATTCCCTGGTGTTTATGCAAAACACACTTGCTTTGCCTGTATCATATAATTAACAAACAAGAATAAAATTCTAGACCAGGCAAATTAAACTAAAAACAGGTACAGGTACAAACCTTGATTGCTCCTAATGTTCCTTGGTAGATTCTATCTTCAATATCCAAAAGAAAATCTCTCAGCCTCATTTCAAGTTGCCTTTCTGCAGACATCTGAGGTTGGTCACACGCATTGGAAGACCTTCCCCGAGTGTATATAGTTTTGCTATCAGTTTGAGGTTTGTCTGAAACAGTAATCAAATACCTTAATTATGATTTTTTTATTAAAAAATACAATTACCCCATGTGACTATTATCTTAAAATAATGGATATAAAGTATAAATCCTCAAGTGTCATAAATAAATAATTACAAATCCTATATCTTGTAAGGGCCTTGTGTCCAGAAGGTATAAAGAACTCTTATAACTCATTAAAAAGACAAATAAGCCAATTAATAAATGGGTAAAGGAACTGAACAGATATTTCTTTAAGGAAGATATACAATCAGTACATGAAAAGATGCTTAACATTATCAGTCATTAGTCAAACTGGAACCCTCATATATTGTTGGTGGGAAAAGTATAGTCACTTTGGTAAACAATTGAGTAGTTCCTTAAACTATTAAGCAAAGTTACCAGTAATTCTACTCCTAGGTGCATACTCAAGACAAATGAAAACTTATGTCAACACAAAATCTTGTATGTGAATGTTTACAGTAGCATTATTCATAATAGCCACAAGGTGGAAACAAACCAAATGTCCATCAACTAATGAATGGGTAAATATTGAATAAAATTGTGGTATAGGCCGTGTGCAGTGCCTTGCTCCTGTAATCCTAGCACTTTGGGAGGCTGAGGTAGAAGAATCCCTTGAGGCCAGGAGTTCAAGACCAACCTGGACAATATAGCAAGATCCTGTCTCTACAAGCTATGATTGTGCCACTGTATCACTTCTCTTAGCCTTGTGGATAAGACCAAGTGATTGTGCCACTGCACTCTAGCCTAGGTGACAGAGCAAGACCCTGCCTCTAAAATAAACAAATAAATAAATAAATGTGGTATATATACACCATGGAATATTATTTGGCCATAAAAAGAAATAAACTACTGATACATGCTACACCCTGGATGAAACTTGAAAATATTATGTTAAGTGAACGATGTCAATCACAGAAGACCATATATGATTCCACTCATATGAAATATTTATAAGAGAAAAATTGATAGTGGGAAAGTAGATTTTTGGTTTCCTAGGGCTAGGAGGTAGTGGGGTAGGGAAGGTAAAGGAGTGGTAGCTAAAGGGTAGAAAGTTTCTTTTTTTTTGAGACAGCGTCTCACTCTGTTGCCCTGGGTAGAGTGCAGTGGCGTCACTGTAGTTCACTGCAACCTCAAACTCCTGGGCTCAAACAAGCCTCTTGTCTCAGACTCCCGAGTAGCTGGGACTACGAGCACGAGCCATGACGTCCAGCTCATTTTTCTATTTTTAGTCAAGACAGGGTCTCACTCTTACTCAGGCTGGCTTCAAACTCCTGACCTCAAAGATCCTCTCGCTTTGGCTTCCCAGAGTGCTAGGATTACACGTGTGAGCCACCAAGCCCAGCCCAAAGTTTCCTTTTGAGGTAATGACAATGTTCTAAAATTGGTTGTGGTGATGGTTGCACGTTATCAGTGAATATACCAAAAACCACTGAATTGTACACTTTAAATGAGTGAATTGTACGATATTTTCAAGCTAGTTTAAAAAAAAAAATTAGTGATTTACAGTTTTTAATCCTGAGAAGAACTAAAGTAGTCATGATAACATGCCCCTAAACTTAAGCCATTCTTTACATAAATAATCTCATTTAGTAATATAAAAACTACCATCTAAAAATTTCTTACTGCTGCTTCTTATTTGTCATCAATGGACCAGTCATCAAATAGGAAATGCTGCTGCCTGATCTGCCCCGGCAGCCAATTTCCAAAGAAGTGATCATTAATGGGCCTTGTCCCTGGACTCTCAGCCAAAACCCTTAGTGAATAATCTCACTTGTTGTATTATCTCTAAAACTGGCAGCCTTGGAGACATAGGCATTCAAAGTTTACTGACCAAGCAATAAAAAGATGGGAAGAATATGCATTTCTTCACACTACGGACGTGCTCCTCATAATACAAACAGAACCCAATGGCATTTAGAGAATCTTATTTCTATAAAGAAAAACATTCCCAAACTCTAACTTGCAAATTAAGGGAATAGTCTAAATGAAAGATAAAGTGTTTTAAATATATTTCTAATACCTTGAAAAATGCTTAATCCTGAACAACCAGAGATCATGGGGAGAAAAAAGAAAAGAAAGTCTATTCATTGCAAATTTACCTGAAAAATGAAATTTCTCTTCAGAGAAACGGGCTAGCTGTGCACGTATTCTGCTTTTCTCTTGCAACAAAGTTTCTTTTAAGGCACTTTCTCTATATCCTCTAGAATTAAGAGCTTCAATAAGTTGGTCTAGCTGTTCACAAGAACTGTAAAAGCACCACCGATTTGGCTTATGCACTGGTTTTGGCAGTTGCACAGAATGATCACATGGACCTTGGTCAATGTTGGAGGTAGATTCAGACTTCAAAGACTCTCCAGTTTTAGTGGATACCTGAGGATCTTGACACTGTACATTACTCTGAAATAACGAAGGTCTAGGCATCAGCATGTCTTCAGTGAGACCAGAATAATCCTCTTCAATAAACAATCCAGGAATAGAAGGGAAAATCCAGTATCGCCTATACATGCGGTCACGGCCCAAAGGAAAGATATTGGTACATGCTATGGCACTTTGAATTTTTTCTAAGAGCTCTCTCTCTTTTCGCTGGTATTCTTGTTTTAATGCTTCTTCCTCATCAACAGTAAGAGGCTCGCTTGTTACACAGTTGATCTCTTCTTGCCTTGTAAATTCTTTAAATCCATTTTGTCCCCTTTTTCCTATAGTTAAAATAACATCTTTCATTATCATCATATTTTAAATTTCTATTAGAAAAATATAAGATACAAAGCTACCTCAAGTTATTATGTGTTATGGACTAAATTGTGCTGCCCCCCAACCCCAATCCCAAATTCACATGTTGAAGCCCTAACCCACCACGTGACTACATTTGGAGATAGGGCCTTTAAGGAAGTAATTAAGGTTAACTGAAGTCATAAGGGTGGGTCCCTAATCCAATAGGACTGGTATCCGTATAAGAACAAGAGACACCGGAACTCTTGTTCTCTGCTGTACACAGAGAAAAAGCCATGCAAGGACACAGCAAGATGGCACTGTCTGTAAGCCAAGGGGAGGCCTCAACAGACAACAACCCTGCTGGCACCTTGATCTTGGACGTCCAGCCTCCCAAACTGTGAGACAACAAATTCTGTTGTTTAAGCCACCCCAGTCTGTGGTATTCCATTAACGGCAGCACAAGCAGACTAATGCACTATGTTAGTAAGTAAGCATTTAGAAAACAATATAGAAAAGAAAAAAAGATTTCATCCAAATTACAGGCACAGAATTAACTTAATGATCTCCTTTCGACAGTCATTAAATGAGGAAGGTTAAAGATCCTTAGAAGTAATTTGTATCTAAAGCCTTTTAAAAATGTATTCCCCTTGATCCAGCAATTTATGAAATTATTTTAAGGCAATAGAGATTTTCATTCTCAGCAATATGATACCAATTATGAACATTATTGATTTTTGTATCTGTAGCACACAGGAGGCACCAGTATACATTGAATGAGTACATTATAGAATAAAAATTTCTATTTGGAGACTCAACAAAACTTGAATAACCAAAAGTTGAAGTTATGAGAAACTGACCTATTAAAGAGATAGGATTCTCTCTCTTCCAAGTATAAATGGCATGTAAATAATGGCCCAGTCATAAAAATACTAATATGAATAACACCATTTTTATAATTCATCACAGTTACAAGGTGGACATTTAAAAAACAAACAAAAATAATTTAATGTATATTTCAGAATAGCTGAATTAATAAAGTGCCTTATCAATTAAAAACAAACAAATGAGCATGGTCTTAAGTGTATTACCCCTCCTGTTTCTTTTATGTGATCCTGAGTCATCTTCATCTTCAGTGACCATATCTTGATCTAGTTCCTTTTGTTCCATTTCTTTGCTCTCAGTGCTAGTATCAAAATATTCCCTTTCTTCCTCCCTTTAAGATAAGAACAAAGATTACAGTTACTAAGGAATATAGAACTCCATTCATGAAATATTTATGGCCTGCCTATGAAATATCAAGCATTATATGCTTAGGGAGTAGTTAATAACATTATACAGTTTATGGTCTCACAGAGAAAACAGATAATTACATAAATCACTGTACAATTAAAGTGAGTAGTAAGTACTGAATGATCTTTTTTTTTCTTGAGACAGTCTCACTCTATTGCCCGGGCTAGAGTGCTGTGGCATCATCATAGCTCACAGCAACCTCAAACTGCTGGGCTCAAGCAATCCTCTTGCCTCAGCCTCCCAAGTAGCTGGGAATATAGGTGCTCACCACCATGCCCGACTAATTTTTTCTATTTTTAGTAGAGACGGGGTCTCAACTCTTGCTCAGGCTGGTTTGCAACTCCCAACCTCAAGCGATCTTCCCACCTCAGCCTCCTAGAGTGCTAGGATTATAGGCGTGAGCCACTGTGCCTGGCTTGAATGATCTTTTTAATATGTCATTGAACTCAATTTGCTAGCATTTTGTTGAGAATTTTTGCATCTGTTAATAAAACAAGAGAAGTTCAAGGTGCTATGAAAGCATTCAGGGAAAGCCAAATCTAGTCTTAGGGATCAAGAAAGAATGGCTTGAAGAAGTGACATTTAAACTGTGAGACCAAGGAGACGGGGGTTGGGGAGCAGGCAGCAGGAGAGGAAATGTGCATGTACTGCAGAGGAATAACATATGCAAAGACATGGAACTGAACAGAAAAGGGAGGAGCTTATAATTTTGAGAAAAGTGTAAATGACAAAGTAGCAATCTAAGATTGCTACTGGATGAGAAACAAATGCAGAGTTAGATCATGCTAGGCCTTGTGAGGGCATTATCCAAAAAGCAATGGGAAAAAACCTGAAGAGTTTGGAAAACAGAAACGATATTAGAAAGTGCTTTGGCCGCTATGTGGAGAGCAAGTAGATGAGGGGAGATCAGTAAAGCCACTGTAATAGTCCCAGGTGGCAGGCTAAGAGGCGATGGTGCTTTAGAATAAGATGGAGATAAGTAGAAAAATAGTGGAGGAGAGAAGCAGACAACTTTCAGAAATAGTTAAGTAGGCCAAATAAAGATAATATGGATGGATGTTTAATCCATTATGTTTTCCAAATTAAAACTAAAATTATATGAACCTTAAAGTAAATTCCACCATGTATGTTGTACATCCAAAGTGGGATTTTGTTCAAGTGTATTCAGGAGCCAGGGATAATGTAAATAAATCAATGAGGCCGAATGTATATAAAAAATATGAAGAAGTTGGCTGGGCACAATGGCTCACGCCTGTAACCCTAGCACTCCAGAAGGCCGAAGCAGGAATATTGCTTGGGCTCAGGAGTTTGAGACCAGCCAGAGTAAGAGTGAGGCCCCGACTCTACTAAAAATATTATAGAAAAATTAGCCAGGGGTCATGGCTCAAGCCTGTAGTCCCAGCTACTTGGGAGGCTGAGGCAGGAGGATTGCTTAAGTCCAGTAGTTGGCAGTTACAGTGAGCTGTGATGATGCCACTGCACTCTACCCAAGGCGACAGAGTAAGACTCTGTCTCAAAAAAAAAAAAAAAAGAAGTAGAATCTACACCATACTTAATTTTCTTTTTTAAAAAATTGAGATATAATTTTAATACCATAAAGTCACCTTTTAAAAGTGTATGATGTAGTGGTTTTTAGTATATTCACAAGGATAGATTACCACTATCTTATTCCAGAATGTTTTCATCATACCAAAAGAAAAATCTCATACCCAACAGGAGCCACTTCCCATTTCCTCTTCCATGCTGCCCCTGGCAACCACTCACCTACTTTCTGTCTCTATAGATTTGCCCATTCATTTTATAGAAATAGAATCATATGTAGCCTTTTGTGACTAACTTCCTTAACTTGGCATAATGTTTTCAAAGCTCATCCACATTGTAGTATGTATCAGAATTCCATTCTTTCTTATTGCTGAATAATTCTTCTGTATGGATATATCACAGAAGGGATATACCGTTTGTTAATCCATTCATCAATTGATGGACATTTGGCTTGTTACCACTTTTTGGGCATTAAAAATAATGATTCCATGAATATTTATGTATACATTTTTGGGTGAATGTATGCTGTTAATTCTCTTGAGTATATATCTAGAAGTGAAATTGCTGGGTCAAATAGTAATAAATGGTTCAACTGTTTGAAGAGCTGCCAAACTGTTTTCCAAAGCAGCTATACCATTTTACATTCCCACAAGCAACATACGAGTTCCAATTTCTCCATGTCCTTACCAACACTTGTTACTGTCTGTCAATTTGAATATAACCAGCCTAGTGGGTGTGAAGTGGTATCTTATTGTGGCTTTGATGTGCATTTCTCTGATGGCTAATGATTTTCAGCATTTTTTCATGCACTTATTACATATCTTCATTGGAAATGTCCATTCAAATCCTTTGCCCATTTTTTAATTGGACTATCTTCTTATTGTTGAGTTGTAAGAATTCTTTATATAGTCTGGATACAAGTCCCTTATCAGATATATGATTTGCAACTATTTTCTCCCATTCACTGGGTTGTCTTCTTACTTTCTTGATAGTATCCTTTGAAGCACACAAGTTTTTAATTTTGATGAAGTTCAATTATTTATTTTTTCTTTGGTTCTTGGTGCTTTAGGTGTCGTATCTACTAACTTTCTTAAGTATCCAAATTCAATTTCTCACAGTATTTGTTGCTGGCCATATGAAATATAGCTGTTGCAAGTTTATGACCTATGATTTTAAGATTTAATAGGCATTGCCAGGCATGGTGGTCCATGCCTACAATGTCAGCTACTTGGGAGGATGAGGCAGGAGGATAGCTTTAGCCCAGGAATTTGAGACCAGTCTGGGCAAAACAGTGAGACCCCATCTCAAAAAAAAAACAAAAAACAACACTTAATAGGTATTTTTACATGCAAATATAATACAAAGTCAATACACTAATTTTGGAATACTGAATTTTTTAAGAATCTTCCTTTGCAGATTTTGTATAAAAAAATGACTATTTTTATTAAATATGAATATGGTTTGCCATTTAAAATATGGAAAAATTCCTACTTGCTTTTATAGCCAATCCCACAACAAATATTTTGAGATGCAGTAAAATACTTCTCTTTTTTAATTTTTTTTTTAAGAGACAGGCTTTTACCCTATTACCTGGGCTAGAGTGTAGTGGTATCATCACAGCTCACTGCAACCTCAAACTCCTATGTTCAAACAATCTTCCTGGTCTTAGCCTCCTAAGTAGCTAGGACTATAGCCATGTCCCACCACACCTGGCTAATTTTCCTATTTTTTTGTAGAGCCAGGCTCTTGCCATGTTGCCAGGCTGGTCTCGAACTCCTGGCTTCATGTGATCCTACTGCTTCAGCTTCCCAAAGTGTACAGGTGTGGGCCACTGCACCAGGCCTGAAATGCCATAGAATACACAGGCAGTCTCTAAAGCACTTAGCTGCTGATATCCCTTCTCTCTATACCATCTATTAAAGCCTCTAATCTCATCTCTGTTCTTATATAGACTCAGGAACTCTGCGAAACACACTGTACACCTGTTGATGGTAGTGGCTGAGGGGGGAGATAAACTACTAGTCATGCAAGAAATATAATCACTTAAAAATAGCCTATTGAAAGTTTTCTGTGAAATTATCATTTGTAACAAAATTCTATGAGAAAATGAGCTTTAGAGTCCCTAGAATTAGCCTAAAACAAAAATTCTTTAAAAACATAACATGCATATACTTGAGGACTGTCTATATGTAAATATCATAGGCCTGCTAACATAATTATTATATACCTATAAAAAACTACTTTTCTAAAAATTTGACAATAGTGCAGAGTTTAAGGTATCTGATTTTTACTCTTTTTTTTTTTTTTTAGACAGAGTCTCACACTGTTGCCCGGGCTAGAGTGAGTGCCGTTGCATCAGCCTAGCTCACAGAAACCTCAAACTCCCGAGCTCAAGCAATCCTTCTGCCTCCCAAGTAGCTGGGACTACAGGCATGTGCCACCATGCCCGGCTAATTTTTATATATATATATTTTTTAGTTGGCCAATTAATTTCTTTCTATTTTAAGTAGAGGTGGGGTCTCACTCTTGCTCAGGCTGGTCTCGAACTCCTGACCTTGAGCTATCCACCCGCCTTGGCCTCCCAGAGTGCTGGGATTACAGGCGTGAGCCACCGCGCCCGGCCTAATGATTTTTACACTTTATGTATGATAAGATGAATAAATAAAACCAGATGAGCAATGTGATTCAAACCATACCCAATAGATATATCTGCAGTTGAACTTCTTTGCTCCTCCTCCTTCAGTTTTTCTTGTTTCTCTTTCATTTTCTGTTCTTGCTCCTTAAGTTTTTCTTCCTTCCTTTTACGAATTCTAAAAGTTAAAATAAAATATTATCATCTATCTGATGCAAAGATACTTTTCACTTTTATCACCTTGCCTTTAATCATCAAATTATTAGAAAGTGCTCCTAACATTATTACAAAACTATAATGTAGTAATCCATTCATAATCTTTTAGTAATGCCATCAGGCATCAGTGTGAGCCAATGCCACATTACAGCACAATGTGAAATATGATTTTAAATGCAAAGAAATAAATAGCTTTCATTAGCACAACTGATCGTATTTATCTCTTACCTAGCAGCTGCTTCTTCCCTCTCTTTTCGATGTTGTTCCGCCTTTAACTCCCGGAATTCCTGCTTTGCTTGTCGTAATATATCAACATAATCTTCAATGTAATCCCTAGTAGAAACTAGGGTCAACAGCTTCCCACAGAGAGCATGAAGTATCTTCATTTTTTCTCCTGTCAAAAATTGGTAAATAACTTCTATATTATTAATACTAAAAAAAGGAATTACATTTGAAATTTTAAAATTTGTGACTCAATGTGAAAATAAGAATGGGAAGCAGTTTCTCATGGTCAAACATGTCAATGGCATATTTTCAGAAAAAAGCACTCTGAATCCCATTTAACAGCTGTGTGATATATGAGGCTTTTCAAACACTAATGTCTACCCTGTATACTAGTTAAGTGAACATGAGAAATTTTCTAATCTTATTTTTCAAGTTTTAATTTTTAGGTTCAGTAATGAAGTTCAAATCAAAACTAAATTATAACCACTTAAATTAAAAAAAAATAGCAACAGGCAAATTGCTACTTTGAAAAGAATACACAAAAATATCACCATACGTTATAAAGACTATACAAATGCCAGAATTAAGGCATCGTACTTTTGTTATATGTTCTCTGAAGTATACTAAAGTAACTCTGTATTTGTATGTTAAAATTTCTTATTTTAAAAAGCAAGTGAAAAATAACTTTGTCTTAACCTTATATACTGTTTCTCATACTTCAAACACTTATTCCAGCAAATGGCAGAATTTAGCAGCTGTCAGTTTAAACTTCTGATACACTAATGAATAAAAGAAAGCTAGTTTTCTAGCTAATTCTCACTTGTCCTTCTAAACTTGGTAGTTATAATAGACTAACCACAAATTTCTAAAATATTAAAGAATCTAAATAAAGAAAATCATAACTAAAGTTAATATGAATAATAATAGTAGTTTCAATTTAGGTCACTATTTGTGTTCCAATAATTTTTTTTTAAGACTGCTTTCTGGCTGGGTGTGGTGTCTCACACTTATAATCACAGCACTTTGGGATGCTGAGGTGGGAGTAGTACATGAACCCAGGAGCTTGAGACCGGCATGGCCAACATAGTAAGACCTTGTCTAAGCGGAAAAAAAAAAAAAAGATTGCTTTTTCTCTCTTTATAAAAACTGATTTATCATCTAAGGCATAAGAAGGTAGGAGGTGGGAAAGTTATACAAATTCCAACTTGCAAAGTTTACCTGGTGTCAAATCATACACTGAAGTGCTTGACAATTTCTTCACTAGACCAGGATTGCTCAACCGAAGCTCCATGCAGGCATCATCTGTAGCATCAAATCCTCCTCGTTTTTGATATCTGTACTTTGCATTTGCTGACGTTACATCTGCACCTGAAGCTAAGATATGCAGTCTGAGGATTTCAGACAAAGTACAGCTATCAAGATCCAAGCTTTTCAAACTGCAGCCTATAGTTGTTAAAAATGAAACAGTCATTTAGAATATTAATAATAAATACTTGGCAATGTAAAATGTACCTTTATAAAATTAAAAATAAAAAGCCAAACAAATGAACAAAAATAAAACCCACACATACCCTGGTGTAACTGTGGCCATGCAGCTGCCAAAGATGCAACTGCAGACAGTGCAGATTTTGTGGGGTCTGCATCTTCATCCAAAGCCTCTGTTAAATCTTTAAGGAAATAAATACTTTATTCTAGTGCAAATCAAAGCTTGAATATTCGGGAATAATGCCTTTTTAAAATAACGAAAGAAACAGCAAACAACTTAACATTCGAGAACCTCAAAAGAACGAACACTAGGTACAAGCATTATTCACATTCTGCCTAGTCTCCACCTACAACTATAAATCCTAAAACATGCACTGCACTACACACTGACATTACCCTTACATAACAAAGACAATTTCCAAATTACCAACAAGATGCACATATACATTCCAAAATATGGCAAAATATACTTTAGAATTAAAAACAAATCCCCTCACACTCAATATAACCTTAGAAAAATCTACCTTGAAAATTGGAATCTATTTAGAGATACCCAATCTTTTGTAATTATTTTAAGATTAAATCATAACAAAGTATGGGTTGGAATCATAACAAAATCATCACAGAATATGAGCTAAAGAGGTGAAACACTGCACTGCTGTCATTTACTGATTTATCTTCTTCATCAAAATTTCCTATTTTTATTTTGAAAATTCTCCAATCCAAAAAACAATAGGGAGATTTCCCTGTATTTTCTAAACAAATTGCTTTAGCTTTGAAAACAGTGTTCAGCTTATAAATAGGACTGAACAGCAAATCTACTGGTACAAATGTATTTAAAGCATTAGTATATAAAATTATTCCTAGTTTTAATAGATTGATAAAAAACTAAAATTGTCAACTATGAAAAACCATAAGCTTACAAAAAACCCTTCTGTTATATCTTAGCACAGTATACACAGCTTCAGACCAAGAGTCAGATAATGTATATGTTCCAGTCTTAGCCCTGCTAGTGCCTAGTTATGTACCTTTTAGACAAGTCACTTAATCTGGGCTTCACTTTTCTTAAAGGATTGTATCCAGATCAACAGTTTTCAAATTCTTCAAACAAAATAGTTTTTGAAAGCCCAACATAAAAGAGACAAAAGATGCTTTTGTTAAAGTGGGGTAGGGAGATGAGAATTTTGCCCTTTCATTTTTCCAACTTTCCAGCAGTGGCACTAAGGAAGCTCTACTTTGTATTACAGTTTGAAAATCACTAGGCTAATCTGTCTATGGCTCTTTAGCCTTCTACTATATGATTCCCCTACTAAAGTTCACAGGCTAACAAAATAAACCTTAGAGAATAGTTCTTCACTAAAAGAAAAAGGCAACTCAGGAAACATGTCTGATTATAATCACTGACAATTTCAAGGCATTTAAAGCATAAACAGGACCACACAGAAGCTACTTGACTAACTTTGTACATACACACCAAAGTCATTCCTATCAGGCCTCATCTAGCCCAAATAACAGACATTATATTTTTCTTTACTAGGGAAATATTAAACCTAAAACTTTCCCAATTTTCATTTTTTGTGTACAGCCAAACAAACTTAAAATTAACACACACTCTAAAATTAACAACAGCCTTTGATACACAGTTGTAAAAAGTGTGTTGACTCTCTTCCTTAGTAGTAATCACCACATTCAACCTGTACTATCCATACAAAATTATAATTTCCTAGGACAACGCCTATAAAGGCCTTAGGAAATGGAAAACCAATGAAATGACAGTTTACTTTTAATGTGTTAAATCAAGTAACATTCTTTAACTCATTTATCTTCCATATGGCACTCTTGAGAAATTATAAATATCACTCTAGGATTTGTTTCCTCACTTGGGTACACTGCACCATGAGAATATAGTTGAACTGTATCTAGTATATTATGACTATCTGAAATAGATACAGTTATTATCATCATAATCTAGAATTAGGTGCATATAATTCCAACACTAAACAGTGATATTAACAATGATATTCCAGCAAACATACAAAATTATTCTACATATGGAGGATGCTCTTGTTCCCATACTTTTTTGTTTTCTTTTCACCACTGTTCTAATGAGGATATTCCCATACTTTGAAGGGTTTTTTTAGTTCATGATGTTAAGACTAAAGAGAGGAATTGATATGCTTAATAAAAGACTTTTAAAATTTCTAGTCAAAATTTCCAAGATTTGATACAAAAACAGGGAGACCAAGGTCCAAAGAAATTAAATCTTCTTGAAGACAGATAACTTTATAGGCAATGCCAGGGAAACAAATATTCAAATCTTTAACTTCTTTACCATATTATGAGATAATATAACACAGTTGTTATGAGGCTCTGAATCAGATTGCTTGAGTTTATATTCCATTACTTCCTTATTAGCCATATTTCTTTAAGCTAAGTCTCAGTTTTTTAATATTTAAAATGCAGAAAATAATTATATATACCTCATAAGGGTGGTGTGAGGATTAAATGAAACAATGCATAATCTCTCATCATTTACTAGCAGCTATGTGATCCTCAGTAAATAACCTCACTGAGCCTTAATTTTCTCATCACTAAAATAAATGCATTCTTTTCTCTCGTCAGAAATAGCAGGAAACACTTGTAAGTTCAGGTAAAGCAGAAGTAAAAGAATATTTAATCCCAGCTGACTATTCAACTGCTTTTGGGAAGACTGTGCAAAAGATTTTTTGCTACTGAGATGGGAGAACATACGTGAGGAAAAATAAAGTTATACCTGGGGAACAAGCTAGGGCCCTTACTAAAACTGAAAAAACAATGTAAAATATGGCCAATAACAACAGGGAAGTAAGAGAAGGGTGAAAAATGCCAAAGTCCGTTTTTTCTCCCTAATGTTTAAATATGTATTTTCCAATGGAGCATTAAAAACCTTTATTTAGTGACCAATACTTATTCAGAGAGATACATCTTATATTTACAGACAGTCCTATATAGGAATAGTTATAGAAATCACAGGTCAAACAAATCATGAATAGAAAATATAATGATAATACAAATATCAACAATCACTCTATTACATATTTTTTTCCTATATGCCAGCTGATTTTCCAACACAATTTCCTTTTTACCACACTTTTTTCCATCATGACTTCCAAAACTACAAAATTCATCTGCTTCAAATCCTAAATTAAATACAGTTTTATGGTCTTGTATTAGGCCAGAACTTGATCAATAACCCTAATGATGATATTGGTCATTAACAAACATAACATAATGGCTCAAAGAATGAATATTCTCATTTAATTGACTAATAAGGGATGTCTGGTGATTAATAGGGCTTACTAAGGAAACTATGGTGATTAGCACTCAAGTTAGAGAATGTATTTTGCTTGAACTCAGGCCATAAAATCAAAAGGCCACCAATATCAGATGTGTATTCATCAATATTCTGTTGCTTCAGGGACCAGTCATAAAAAGATGAGCTTGAATTATCTAAGGCCAACAAAACTGCCTGAAATGGAGGAATGTCCCATCTTTTTGTACCAATTTCCTATTATCAAGATGCTTCCTAACAGTTATTGTAAATTTTTATGTAGCACACTCAAGTAGTGTTTAATCAAGCTTCTGGTCCTAAATCTCATATGTGCCAAAGTTCATGGAGTATTATTCAGGAAGCTAAATAAATCTCTTAGTATAAATGCTTAATATTGATTGAGTAAATCCTAACAAAATAGTGAACATACTGTTTAAAAAATAATGTGTTTGTCTCAAGAATGATTCCTATATTAATATGTACCACATACTGAACTGATTCTAGACATTTAAAAGTATTGAATTTAAAGAGCAAAAATTCCTAGTTCAAACCAATCAGTGAAATAAAAACATAAAATTTTACTTAATTCTGATCTGAAAACTGTCAGATCTGACATGAAATCAACAGTAGTATTTTCAATTTAAAGTATTAATAAGGATAGTATTAATAAGGATAACAAAGTATTTCCTTAGGCGGGGGCAAAAAAAAATCAGTGCTATTTAGCAGAATCTCTTAGAATTATAGATACTGGTAAACAAAATCTGTAATGCTCCTAAATCAGGAAAAATCTAAAGGAATAAAAGCAAGACAGATTGGGGAAGATATTTTTCAGGTCATCAGAAACAGGTTATATTAAAACAAAGTTTTATAAAACAACTGACAATATGTTGTTAATATACAATTCAACATCAGGTAACATGAACTTATATTTTATAAGAATAAAAGCCAACTTAATTTTAAAATAACCTTCAAAAATTAATTTCACTACAAAGCTATTATGGTTCAAACAGCAATAATGTTGAACTCTGACCTTTGGTGTCAGCATCAGTTATTTGCTCTTTGGCTACTTCTTCTTCTTCTTCAGCTATCGCCTGGAAGATTGCAGTCAGGAAGAAAAAAAGCAATTCACACAGTGGGCCTTCACTGTCATTTCCTACAAGAGCTTCTTCTAACACTTCTGTGAATAAAATGTTTAAAATGAATTTAAAGTTCTGTTCGTGTACTGAAAAAACAACTCCACTGGAATAATGAACATTTAAATCAACAATAGTATGTGCAACTGTTTTCTTAAGTGTCCATTTATAAAAGTAGAGCCAAGTATAATCCAAGCCAAAATTAGAAAACAATTTATAATTATAATAAAATCATAAGCCGAAGTCACCTCATTCAAGAAAGCCAAAATAGCCTCAATAGATAAACATAATATTTCATCTAAATTTAAATTTGAGGCACAAATTAAGGCACATTTTAAAAATTATAATTTTATTCTAAATTGAATAACAACACAAAGATTTGCTGTTGTCCCACTATTCTTGAGAGCTATGTGGGACATAACTGATTAGGTAAACTGTGCATAGGAGAGGTCATTATCAGTATTAGATATCATTAATCTTAATACTGCATCCAAGTTATAAATAAGTGTTTCTCATCTAATTCATCTTCCTTGAACTTCTTACCAAACCAGCATTGTTTAGACCTTTTTGATCTGTAAGACACAATGACTCATGCCTCACCTAGTTCATAAAGAGAAATTGAAGAATTTGAAAGCCCTCCTGAAGAATATACTCTTATTAAAATTATAAAAAATATAAAATTATAAGAGCATTATAATTCTGTCTTTGAAGGTCCCTACATGGATCTTAAGAAAATTATTTTGCCACTTGACAGCTAAAAATACAAAATTTGATCCAGATCCCTCCTCATACTAAACTCTATTATAAATGTTTATAGAAAGTAAAAGTATGTAAGTACACAGGCAAAACATAACTACAAATTAAAGCTAGGCAATAACTTGTTGGCAAACACACACATATACCAACCCCACTTAAGAAGTGGAGTCTATTCCATCACCCGCTTGAATCCTAGATGGCCTGTCACTGCTCTGACCAATGGAATGTGGCAGAAGTAAGGCTGTGCCAGTTTCAGGCCTAGCCTTTAAGAGGGCTAGTGTTTCTGCTTCCTGTTTCCTGGAGCTCTCAGCTACCACATAAGTACCAGATACTCTGATGGAATGGGAGGCCACATGAAGAGGACTGAGGCACCAGACACGTGCATGAAGAAGCCATTGTAAACATCTAGCCAGTCAAGCCTTCAGATGACTCCAGTCCCAGCACTGTCTGAATGTAACACTTAAGACCCCAAGAGAGACCTGGACAACTAAGTCCACTGGCCCTACAAAACTTTGAGAGATACCTTTTTTTTTTTTAAGCTACTAATTTTAGGATGAACACAGCAATAGATAACTGGAGCACTTGCCTAGGGTTATTCCCTCAGGAAACTCATCTTGAAGATCAAAAAGTTCCCCAAATGCATTAAGGAACTCCAAAACCATCAGAGCATCACCAAAGATTTCAGGAGGTAGTCTAGTTTTCACTGGAGTTGGTTCTGGAAGTTCCTGTAAGATTAAACAATTTATATAACTATTTGAACCAAGTACACAAATTTTTATAGGTAGGTATGACATACTCTTTATCTAATTATTAAGAATTATTCCATGTAGACTAGTAGTTCTTAACCCTGGATAATCACCTTTGGAACTTTTAAAATTATAGATGTCTTCAACTTATTCCAACTTCACTAAATCATAGTCCCTAGGAAAGGACTGTGAAAAAGGGACATTTTTCTTCCTCAAACTAAGAACGTAACTGTAGGCTGAAGTGTATTTCTTAACATTTCCTAGTTAAGAGGGTCTCTTAACCTAGATTCTGAAATCAAATTAGCTGTGAAATACTATCTTCAATGCAGTATCTCCTTACGCTATGGAACATAATTAATCCACCATCTACTGATTTAGGAATGGTTCCTTAAAGCTGAGATGAATGAGTTTGGTTTGGATACTCTGGTTATTTTTGGAAATAGGCAAAATCCTTACCTAGCAATCAAGTTAAATGCATGCCTGGCTACAGTGGTTGTTGGATTACCATACAAACTGATTATTTCTGCAGAATAAGAAACATTATAAAAGCTTGTTATAAAACACTAACAATGCTACCCTGGGATTCTAAGTATAAAAATTTGCTTAACTGGCTATTTCCTCTCAGTTAAATATAAAGAAAAGAGGCCACTATTAAACAAAAGAAAGATTTCATCAACAAAGCTGCATAGGGCATATAAAACATGTAAGTGCCAAACATCACAGAACATGTTTATACCTTAAGATCATCACATTCCATATCTTCTCTAGGTTTACTCCATTGTTTTAAGTATTCCATGTATTTTCGCTTTTCTTCACGTAATTTCTCTCTTTCCTGGAAAAAAAAGATTAATAATGCCTATCAAAATAATGATATAAAGACTGAAAATTCTTGGCACAGAAAAGCTCATAAATAAATATTAATTTAATCTGACTCTGCCTATAGTAGTTCTCCACCTACTTCAAATCAATTAGATCCGTCAAAGCAAGTACATTATAAGAGTACCTAAAATAAAATTTCCCCTTATATTTGTAATATATTTGTTATTTTCAAGATTCACTTGAATCTGGTAACAGCCTAGAGGCACACAGAAGTAACAATAATTAAAAGCATCAATATTGGCATACAGTGATGGACAACTTCTTATAATCCAAACTATTGCTCTTAACTCACTTGGTCTTCTGAAACCCTGAATTCTTGGTTCTAATATTTAAAACTGCAAGATAAATGTTGATCTCCAAAAGGTCTCTAATAAAGGAGAGTATAAATAAAACATTTCACTATTATTTCCCAGTAAGTATATTTAGTTTATGTTAATATTATTGTCTTTTGAAATTTAGGAACACCAACGGCAAACAGATACGTATTTATCAAAGTTTCAACATAAAATGCCTAGTTATAGAACTTACTGTGTTTTGAATAGTCTGCTTAAATAAGTCCCCCACCCCAAATAATTCCTGTATGACACAGTAAGATGAGCATTCTTATTCATTGTTCTTAAGAGTATAAATAAGCATGTTTGGCAAACACTTAGCTATGCATGTGTATAGAAAGTTTTAAAAATGTTCTTACCCTTTGACCTATTATTTTACTTCTACAAATTTATCCTGGGACATAGTGCAAAAAAAGAAATGACTTTATGCAGAAATTTGAACACAGCAGTATTATTTTTGAGCAAAAAATTGCAAAGCATTTCGCTATAGCTATTTAATGAATTATTATGCAGTCACTAAAAATTCCACTTAGAGTATTTAATAACATGAAAGAATGTTTATGATTGTGTTAGATGAAAAAAGCATGTAAAATTATAAATGGTGAATGATATCTTTTTTTAAGGCCCAGAATAAACACTGGAAATAAATGAATCAAAGTGTTAATTCTATCTCTAAATGTTACCATTAGATGACAGGTGATTTTTCTTTTTCTTTGCTTTTTTTTTTTTTTTTAGGGGACAGCGTCATGCTCTATTGCCTGGGCTAGAGTGCCATGGCGTCAGCCTAGCTCATAGCAACCTCAAACTCCTGGGCTCAAGCAATCCACCTGCCTCGGCCTCCCAGATTATAGGCGTGAGCCATGGTGCCTCGTCCAACAGGTGATTTTTCTGTTCTCTACATTTTCTGTGTAAACATTTATTAGACCTCCAACACCACCTCAATGGCCTATTTGAAAAAAATTCAAGAAACTATAGGCAATTTAAATGAGCACAATGTGTAACATGATTCTCTAAGGCTACTTGTGAATATCCCAGAAAACTTAAGAAAAAAACTGACTTTGGGAGGAAACCAGCTATAGAATTCTCTAAGGAATATCTACCACTGAAGACCATAATCAAAGATTTGCTGAAACACTCTTATCATTACAGACACCTTATTTTTCAAGGAGGATAGGAATACTAATAAATTCTTGTTAGTCACAGAATTTTAACATTTTTCAAACTATGTATTTTACCTTTTAAAGTTTTACATATATTATCTTCCCTAAATTTGGAAGACTAAATAATGAAGACAAACATTTAGAATTGCACTTTAAAAGAGGTTTTAAGTGAGGTATAAAGGTATTTAGACATATGTTAAAACTTAAATCATTTATTTAATTTTCCAAAGCAAAAGGGAGATAAAGCAATATTGCTAATCAGTGTTCTATGCATTCATATTAATATGAATGAAAGTAGTAAAAGTATTTGAAAATTAAACATGAATTTAAATATTTAAAGTAATATTACTATATAGAGAAGGCATAGTTAATATACTCAAATGAATACCTTTTCTCTTTCTACTTTAAGTCTCTCTTTTTCTTCTTTTTTCTTTAGTCTCTCTTCTTCAATAATTTTCTTCAATTCTTCCCGTTTTTTCTCTTTATCTTCCTTTTCTTTTTTCTTTGCTTCTAGGGCATCAGCTTTTTCTCTTTTTAATTTAGCTTTTTCAAAAGCTGTGAAGAAAATCAAACTTACAACTATATATAGACAGAAAATAACACTTGGGGGGGGTGTGTGTATACATGTATAATATATATATATTTTTGAGACAGAGTCTCACTCTGTTGCCCAGGCTACAGTGCTGTGGTGTCAGCTTAGCTCATAGCAACCTCAAACTCCTAGGGTCAAGCAATCCTTCTGTCTCAGCCTCCCGGGTAGCTGGGACTACAGGCATGCACCAACATGCCTGGCTAATTTTTTCTATATATTTTTAGTTGTCCAGCTAATTTCTATTTTTTTTTTTAGTAGAGGTGGGGTCTTGCTCTTGCTCAGGCTGGTCTTGAACTCCTGAGCCCAAAAGATCTGCCTGCTTCGGCCTCCCAGGGTACTAGGATTACAGGTGTAAGCCACCATGCCCAGCCAACACTTAGTATTTTGACATAATAACAGAATCCTGAAATAATTTAAGGTTAAATGACATTAGCAGAGACAAAATTCCTGGAGGGAGCCAGCAGGTAATTAAAATGCAAAAAGTAAATTGGCTGAGTTTAAGACAAGCTACAGTACTGGGCCAAATATACCCCCCTGCTTTGTAAGTCCCAACACTCAACATTCAAAGTGTGATCTGAAGACTAGCAGCAAAGTTATCACCTGGTTAAAATGCAGAATCTCATTCCCCATTCAGACTTACTAATTTAGAATCTTCATTTTAACAAGATCCCCAAGTGATTTATATGCATATTCAAGGTTGGGAAGTAATGTTTTAAAGGCCCTGTGAATCAAACAAAATGGCCCCAGTTTGTAAGCCCTGGAAACTCCAACTTCTGCTTAATCTAGAATTAAGCAGTTTAATAGGGAATATGTTATACCCCAAAATACTGTTTTAAGAGATGAACAGGTCTTACTAAAAAAAGTTATGAGAGAAAAAATATTTACACCCCCAAAAAATGAATCAGAAATGTTATTTTAGAAACATCCCCCATTCAGGCAGAGAAATAGTCTTTCTTGTTCCTAATCAGTTTTCAGAAATATTAAAACTCACCCAGTGATTTCATTTCTTCTTGTTTCAAAAGTTTGTCTCTTTCTTTAATACCTTTGTTCCTATAACCTGCAATAGTCTGTTTGTTAGGAAAACTGTCCTCCTAAAAAAACAAAATAAGAAACTAAAGTTGTAAATCACAAATTATGCAAACTGATGGCTTGCTTGGTTATCATAGTAAAAATAAAAACAAAAATTTAAAAGTCCTCACCAATTATACCTTCTTTATATGAAAATGAATTTTTTTTCTAAAGGATATCTTAACTTTTAATAACTCTAATCATAGTAATCAACAGAACATGAGTTAATTCTATAGCTCTATAAATCAATACAAGAATATCCCAGGAAAAAATAATTGGTAATATACAGGGAAACTCTTACAAATATGCACTAAAAAACCAAAAAATGTTCCAGGTTATTTTATAAACTAGATAGTGTAGACATCAAATATAAAAGAGGGCTGAGCATGGTGGCTCATGCCTAAAATCCCAGCACTTTGGGAGGCCAAGGCAAGAAGATCACTTTTCGAGACCAGCCTGGGCAACACAGTGAGACGCTGCCTCTACAAAAACTAAAAAATTTAGCTGGGGGCAGTGGCACATGCCTATAGTCCTAGCTGCTTGGGAGGCAAGAGCCTGTCTCTAAAAAAAATAAAAAAGGTAGAGAAAAGACATGTCAGAGACACTCTTGTGGCCAATATTAAACAATGTCAAAATTTTATTTTTACTTTATTTCTTGCGAGAATAATGTCTCTAACCTGATTAATTTGCGTAGTATTCTTACTATCTCTCATCTCATAAATGTAATAAAACATAAATAATGCACTTAAATATCTGAGTACCTAGTAGGTGCCAGGCATTGTACTAATCTTGGTGATAAATAAGACAGACTTGCTCCCTGTTTTGACAAAGCTTGTAATTTAGCAGGGAAGACAGATCTTACATAATTAAAATGTGAGACTGCTTATAATAGCTGAAGTTCAGGGTTCTGAGTAAATACCTCTTGAATCTCAGAATTTGGCTAAATTCTGAAATGGAAATTCTAAACAGCCAAAAGAGATAGTTATAATTGTATTGGAGTTAGAAAATAAAAGCAGTAATTAATCATTCTAAACTTTAGTTATCTCATCTTGAAAATTAAATGGCTAGAAAGTCAATGAATAACACTATCACCATCATACTGTATCATGAAGCAAGGCAAAAAGAACATGAGGCTAGTTTTGAAGTCAGGTTCAAATCCCATCTTTTACCTTATATTACTTTGAGAAAAGTGAATTAATCTCTCTGAGCCTATCTCTTTACTCATAAAATGAGATCCTACCTAATTTTTTTTAAGAGGGGGTGTGTCTCACTATGTTGTCCAGGCTTCACTTGAACTACTGGGCTCAAGGTATCCTCCCACGTCAGCCTCCAGAGTAGTTGAGACTACAGGCATGCACCAACACGCCCAACCTACCTTTTTTGAAAAACTATTTCGAGGCTTAAACAAGATAACATATATAATGAAGTGCCTAGTGTACAGTAGGAATAAAATTAAAAGCAGTTTATTGTATTGAAAATTATTTGGAAGAAGGAAACACGCTTCATCTGGGGTAGAAAAACTGTAAGTGTGCCATTAAGAAAGTACTGAGAAGAAAGACAGAAGGGCATGAGGGAAAGGAAAGAAAGAACAATAGAACATTCTCTAAGGTTTTTCACTTTCTTCTTACAGCACAGGCAACTCTTTTAGCCAACACTTAACCAAAACCTAGGAAAGACTCCAAGATTCTTCAGCAAATTTCTAAATCATGCTGATTGTGCTGTACATTATACTTAGAAGCAGTGGGAACCTGGGCTTATAAATCATTACAGCCATCAATCCATAACTAGCAGAAGAAAACAAACACAATGTATATAATGAGGGCAAGAGAAAATAAACAAACAAAAAGAAAGGGAATTAAAGGATTAGAATAATCCAAAATAGACATTCTGTAACTCAGGCAAGTGCATCTAGTTACTAGTTTGCCCAATTCCAGAAGCATTCATAGTGTCCTTGTTCCCTGAAATGGGAAATGGCAATGACCCACCTGAAGGAAGAAAATTCCTTGTTGCAAACGATGAGCAAGATAAACTGGGAGGTGACCACAGAATGAAACACAGTATTCAACGTAAACTGCCCTTCTCTTTCTGTTCTAAAACTCCCTGAGAAGTGTTCTGTAGGGAAGATTTACTTTGCATTCTATGGTATCATTACATACACTGAATCAGTACACTTAGATTTAGGCCACCACTTTTGGGCTAAAGCCTATTCTCAGCCCCTATGTAAGACAAATAATTAAATATTTAAGCAAATTGGATATTATCATGGAAAGAATATCTTAGTATCATTTTGATTGTATGGAGAAATTAGAGAGCCTCAAAAATAGCTACAGATTTTCTGCCTCATTGCCCATTACATCTTTCTATGTACTTACAGTTTAGTCATACTATAACTGTATAATTTACTGATGCCATGCAAATGAATCCCTTGTAATCCTTATTCATGTTCTTCCTTCTGTCTCAAATACATTTCCCGTCACCTTGACTCATCATTAGAAACATTATATTTTGTCTAGCTCAAGCATTACTGCTTTCTTTCTTTCTTTTTTTTTTTTTTGAGACAGTTCTCAATCTGTCACCTTGGCTAGGGTGCAGTTGTATCATGAGAGCTCACTGCAACCTCAAACTCCTGGGCTCAAGTGATCCTCCTGCCTCAGCCTCCTGAGTAGCTGGGACTACAGGCATGTGCCATCTTTTTCTATTTTTAGTAGAGAGAGGGTCTTGCTCTTGGTCAGGCTGGTCTCAAACTCCTGAGCTCAAGCAATACTCCCACTTTGGCGTCCCAGAGTGTTAGAATTACAGGCATAAGCCACCATACCAGGCCCATTATTGCTTTCTTAAAACCCTCCATAATATCCTCCAGTCAGAATTTATTGTTCTTTATTTTACATTACAATTCTATAGTTTATTCCCCACATTTTATCCTGCTTTACATTTCAGTAATTGCTTATATGCTTGCTTCCATTTTGGAATAAAATCCCTGTGGCATGACAGCTGTGTCTAATTCACTCTTGAAACTTCTATAAGCCTCACTGCTGAGCATTTATCAACATACAGTACATGTTCACATTTTCTTGCAAAGCAATAGGTGTCTTCCTACAGACTATGGGTGTGAGGGGAGTCAAACATAGCTCTTGATTCTGAACACTATTTTATTAACAGCTACAATGTAGTTTTTTTTGAGACAAGAGTCTCACTTTGTTGCCCCTGCTAGAGTACCGTGGCATCAGCCTACCTCACCGCAACCTCAAACCCTTGGGCTCAAGCGATCCTTCTGCCTCAGCCTCTCGAGTAGCTGGGAATACAGGCAGGGGCCACCATGCCTGGCTAATTTTTTCTATTTTTGGTAGAGACAGGGTCTCGCTCTTGCTCAGGTTGGTCTCCAACTCCTGAGCTCAAACGATCCTCCTGCCTCGGCCTCCCAGAGTGCTAGGATTCCAGGTGTGAGCCACCGTGTCCAGCCTACAATGTAGTTTTTATCTATTCTCTACTTACCTGACTAATAGATATTCGTTTAGGAGGTCTCCCTCTTCGTCTGTTAGCAGGACTGAAGATAAATGTCGGTGGATCGTCAGGGAAGAAATAAGAAAAATCTTGTTCTGCTATTTTATATGTTAAAAGAGATGATGCCTTAATAAAAAGACAGAGTACAATAACAACACATTAGTAAATCACATACAGATATGCTTTAACATATGACCACTATTAATGCTGTTGAAGACCAAGTCAAAACATTAGCATTTCATGCATTAACTGTGTAGTGAAACACATTTTATTTCGTTTACCCAATCCCTTTTAAAACTATATAGTTAATCAGCCTTATCAGAAAGCTACAATTCAGAAAATACTTCAAAATAAAATACCTTAACATTTCTACAGTTTCTTGTATTTCAAAAATTACATTTATATAATAATGTAATAAATAAATGTTTGTTTTGCTTTTGACCAATGCTGTCTGAGATTTTCTAAGTAAATAAATAATCAATCCATTAAAAAATCCACTGTATTAGTCAGGAATGGTGGCGCATGCCTATAGCCCCAGCTACTTGGGAGGCAGGGGTGGGAGGATCTCTTGAGCCTAGGAGTTCAAGACCAGCCTGGGCAATACAGTGAGACCCTACCTCTTAAGAAAAAAATCCACTGTATTAACCCAACATATTTTTCTTTTCTTTCTTTTTTTTTTTTTTTTGAGACAGAGTCTTGCTCTGTTGCCCAGGCTAGAGTGCCGTGGCGTCAGCCTAGCTCACAGCAACCTCAAACTCTTGGGCTCAAACAATCTTTCTGCCTCAGCCTCCCGAGTAGCTGGTACTACAGGCATGTGCCACGATGCCTGGCTAATTTTTTTCTATATATTTTTAGTTGTCCAACTAATTTCTTTTTATTTTTTAGTAGAGACGGGTCTCACTCTTGCTCAGGCTGGTCTTGAACTCCTGACTGCGAGCAATCCTCCCGCCTTGTCCTCTCAGAGTGCTAGAATTACAGGCGTGAGCCACCACACCCAGCCACATTTTTCTTAATCATTTACCAACTGCTGAACATTTAGACTTTAATTCCAGGTAGGGATGATAAATACTTTATGTATAAAATTTTAAAGTTGCTCTAGATAACAGCAGAAATCTTTACAAATTTCTATAAAATTTCAAATCAGAATTTAAGTTCAGAAGTCAACCTCATTCTAACCAGAAATGGTATAGTGCTAGATAATTACGAAATCTAGGAGTTTAGTTTCTTTCCTTTTACCTTCCATCTGTAACTTGAAGTATAAAATAAAGAACAATAAGTTCTGATTGGAGGAAATTATGGAGGGCTTTAAGAAAGCAATGATGTGACATATTCAACTCACATTGGGATAGGTAAGGGCTAAGTAAAAAAGCAATAGAATGGAGCTGGGCACTGTAGTTTCCAATCCTAGACTTTTTATTATTTTTGACCTCATGGCCAAGATCATCATTTTTTCTTCTCTCCAAAAACCAACACCCCAAAAAATACAAAGGCCATACACAGAAATATCTTCTAGAAAATGTATAAGAAAATAATGTTACAAAATAGGAATGCTGGCCGGGCGCGGTGGCTCACGCCTGTAATCCTAGCACTCTGGGAGGCTGAGGCGGGTGGACTGCTCAAGGTCGGGAGTTCGAGACCAGCCTGAGCAAGAGCGAGACCCCGTCTCTACTATAAATAGAAAGAAATTAATTGGACAACTAAAAATATATGTAAAAAATTAGCCGGGCATGGTGGCGCATGCCTGTAGTCCCAGCTACTTGGGAGGCTGAGGCAG
>CAUYRT010097096.1:0-16570 GCA_963574885.1 Lepilemur ruficaudatus
TTGTAAGCAACAGAAACCTAACTCAAACTGGCTTAAATTTAAGGAGGGAATTTATTGGCTTTTGAAAGTGAAAAGTCCAGAGGGTGGTAGATGTCACAAGTACCTGGGTCTAGGGATTCAGAGACCTCAAGATTAAGTCTCGAGGCTGGGCGCGGTGGCTCACGCCTGTAATCCTAGCACTCTGGGAGGCCGAAGCGGGTGGATTGCTCAAGGTCAGGAGTTCGAGGCCAGCCTGAGCGAGAGCGAGACCCCGTCTCTACTAATAATAGAAAGAAATTAATTGGCCAACTAAATACATATATAGAAAAAATTAGCCGGGCATGGTGGTGCATGCCTGTACTCCCAGCTACTTGGGAGGCTGAGGCAGAAGGATCGCTTGAGCCCAGGAGTTTGAGGTTGCTGTGAGCTAGGCTAACGCCACAGCACTCTAGCCCGGGCAACAAAGGGAGACACTGTCTCAAAAAAAAAAAAAAAAAAAAAGATTAAGTCTCGAGGTGGCCACCAGAAGCTACCTCATCAGTTCTTTAGGTCTGTTGGTGCAGGGCTAGCAGGGCATGGGGGCTGACAGGACCTCAGAGTCCTTTGAATCTGGGATGTTTTCTGGCCCAGTATACCTGAGGGCATCACTTGGCTTAGGTGCCTCACTACTCACCCTTTGAGAACATTCCCCAGATGTTTAGGTATATCCCTTTTCACTTGAGAGTAATCACTGATCCAGACTTTATAGCTAGGAAAGCTGAGGCCTAGGAAGGAGAAATCCTATGTCTTCATTTGGATTCCCCTGAGAACAAGGACTTGGGAGCTGGTAGTTTATTTTGGAGAGGAGGCCTAGGAATCGGGAGGGAGGAGGTACAGAGAGCAAGGCATGGGAGAAGAGAAGCCAATGTGGGTGTGTCATTGAGGTCGGCGCCCTGGGCAACCAGGCTTCATCCACTAGGCCCTCTGAGAAGGAGCAGATGCCTCCCAGAAAAGGGCAGACTTGAGACTCTGGTCCCGCAAGGCTGAGGGCTGTCTCCAGGGGCGTTAGCCTCTCTGCTCTTCCAGGCTGTCTTGGCCTGAAAGACTAGGGCTCCCATATCAGGGAAGTCCCTGAGCAGACAGCAGACGGACTTCCAAGGAACTATCCTGGCCCCTGTAACTGAAGTCAAGGATGGGCTGAGGAGATGTGACATGAGACACCAAAGGGTCTCAGCCAGCAGCACACCTGGGATGAGACCTCAAGATCCCCAGTTCCCAAGGGCTGCGCGTGGCGAGGCGGGGCCCTGGCTCCAGAGCTTCAGCAGTGCCCCTCCACGGGATGCGCCCCCTTGTCACATCCGCCCCTCCGTCAGCCTCTGGTGAGGGGGCGGTTGTCTCCCCACTTTTGCTCCCTCCTGCCCTGCGTACTCCGTTCGTCCCAGATATTGTCCCCCACGAGGCATGACCAGTCCATCAACGGAAGATATGCGTGGTCTTCCTAGCATGACAACTGCAGAATTAGCTGTTGAGGGCCCGGTCAGGAGCTGCGAACAGCTTCCACCTTTCCCTTCTAGAAATGGTCTGACGCCGCCGCATCCCCAAGAATCATTATCTGTTTAACTTAGGGGTTGCCACGCCCATGGGAGAGCCAAACCCCAAGGCTGCCTTCCTGCCCTTCATCAGGGAGAAGGCTCTTGTCCCCGGGCTACTCCTCAGCTCCTACTCAGGGCCAGCAGCCTGGAGCCTTGGCGCAGAAAGCCTGGGAAAGGCAGCAGGTAAAACGCACTGCATAGATGAAGCAAAGGGGTGACCTGGGAGGGGGAGGAGCTGCCTCACCCTGGACGCTGCGCCCTCCTGATAAAACCCATAGAATAGCACAACACAATGAGTAACCCTCAATGGAAACTACTGACTGTAGTGCATGGTAATGTGTCCATATTGGTTCACTAATTGTAACAAACGTACCACCCTAATGCAAGAGGTTCATAATAGGGCGAACTGTGCCTGGGGTGGGTGGGGTGGGTATGTGGAACTCTACATCCTATCTGCTCAGTTATTCAGTCAACTCTAACACTTTACTAAAAGAGCCAGGTGTGGTGGTACTTGCCCATAATCCCAGCTACTCAGGAGGCTGCAGTGGGTGGATTGCATGAGTCCAGAAGTTTGAGACCAGCCTGAAGAACATAGCAAGACCCCTTCTCTAAAAAAGAAAAAAGAAAACTACTAAAAAAGTTTATTATTTAAAACAAAACAAAAGGCCCCTGGGCAGTCCAAGTGTCACATGGCCTGCTTGGGACTGTGTGTCCTCACTTGCCAGCCCTAGGTCACAGTTGCTGAGCTCCCACCCAGACCTAGGTGAGAGTGTAAACAGGCCTCAAATTCTGTTCCCATCAAAGAAGGTGCCCCAGCTTCCAGGCCTTCTAGGCCGTCACTGGGTGTGTGCTAGGCAATCTCTGGCTGGACTTCAGATAGAATTTCCAGGGGCCAGCTGGGCTGAGGACCACCCCCTTGGTGGCCCACCCTGGCTGGGAGGGTGTGCAGGTTTGGAGAGACATGGAGGGTTTCCCTTCAGCAGGACAGGGACGGGAAGAGGACTGCTTGGCAAGTCTCAGCAGTGAGTGGCTCTGAGGGCCCACAGACTGCAGGGGCATGTGAATTGGGGGAAATTATAGGGGGAGAAGCAGGTAGAACTCAGGTTGGTAGTTGTTGAAGGCAGGGGATGCGGGGGAAAGAAACACAAGATCTGCCCCATGTACCCCCAGGGGAGAGTAGATTATTTTCCTTTTGTTCCCTTCCTTGCTCAGTAGTCTTTATCCATGAGTTGAAATGATTTGCTTATATCCTTCCTTCTCCTACCACACTGTGACCACTCAGGGTGGCACATAGTAGGTGCTCAATAAAGCTTGCTTGATTAAATGAATCAAAGGCAGGTTGGGGGGGCTTGGATTGCCAGGAGGGTTGTTGTCAAAATGTGGTCCACAGAATCCTCACCCACTCCCACATCAGGATCACGTGGGAGTCTTAACAATCCAGGTTGCCCTGGTCTAATCCCCAGAAGTTCTGAATGAGCAGGCATTGGAGGGGCCCAGGAATTTGTATTCTTTGTAAGCTTCTGAGATGATTCTGATGCAGCTATCCATGGACCATATGTTAAAAAGCTGTCACCTGGAGTGGGAGTGACAGTGGTTGAGAAAGTTCCTTCTGATGCACCTGGAGGAGGGAGGGAGGAGGGAGGGATCAGTCCATAAACATGGACCCTGCTATTAACATCCATCCATCCCTCTTCAAACCATAAATGATGTGGGTCCACTTGGGCCCATGGGTAGAGAAAGCCCCTAATCTAGGACCTGTAGTTTAGTTTCTGGGCCCACCTCATCCTGCTGGGCTCTGCGTTCCCTGATCTGGACCCTGTGGTTTCAGCTGGGTTCATGTTCCAGTCACCGCCCCCCTACCCGAGTCTGTCAGCAGGTCAGTCCCTTCTGTGGTAAATGCCTATGTGGTCTGGCCCTGCCCACCTCTCACAGTAGTCCCTCTTGCTCTCTGTGCTAGCCATAGGGCCTTTGCACAAGCTCTCCTCACTGGAAATGCTCTCCACCTTCTCTGCTAGTTAACACTTCCTCAACCTTCAGCTCTCGGCTTAGGCATATCTTCCTTAAGGGAGCTGGTCCTTGAACCCCAGATTCCCTTTTACAGGTGCTTATAGGACCATGGTCCCTTCCATATTTCAGTTTTATAAACATGCATTTATCATTACTAAGCTTGATTGCACTCTCCCTCTTTCCCACCAGACTCTTAGCTCTGCAAGAATGGGGACTGTATTTGGTTTTGTTCATATTTTAGTACTGGGCCTAGTGTGTGGCAGGTGTTTCCTAAATATTTGTTGGAGGATTGAATTTTAGCTAATTACTCTGCAAGGCTCAGGTGGCCATAGTGTGAGTGGTCCCAGGGCCCAGGTCTAGGAGAGGCTGCCCTAACCCAGCTCAGATGGGACAGACAACAGGCAGATCCTGAGAGCCTGAGCCTCAGCTGCAGATGGAACGGGGTGGAGGGCAGGGCTCACCCCACCATCTGTCTGTTGGCTGCCATTTCCTGATTTGCCAGGCTGTCCCCACCAAGAGGGAGCTGATATATCTAATCCCCTACCCCTACCCCCAGGGACAGTGAGCTCCTTAGGAGAAGGACTGTGGCTGATTCTATCTGTAGTCCTAGCACAGTGCTTGGCACATATGAGTGCTCAATGAGCGTTTCGAATGAATGAATGGTCAATGCATGCACGGATGGATGGTTAAATGTCTGTGGACCAGAGAGCACCTCACCATTCCCAAGGCACCTGGCACCTGGCACCTGGCAGCCTGTGGAAGAACAGGAGCCTCCCAACTGCCTCTCCCAGCGCCTCCATGTGCCCTGTCAAATCCCTTTCCTATTCTATCTTTGACCTTCAAGCCTGGAGGAGAGAAGCTGGCCCACCAAGGAGCCCAGAAACCTAAGGCCTTGACTCTGGGTCCAGGCATGGCTTTATTGGTTCCTCGGGAAGGACCCCAATGACCTCTTTATTCTCTAAGAGGCAGTGGGTGGAGGGTGAGGGAGGGCCCCTTGCCCCCAGCTTGCGGTAAGCTTGCCCTGTCCTATTGCTTTGGGGTTAGACTTGAGGTCGGGAGGGGAGGGGAGATTCTAGGCTAGCAAGAGGATCTGGAGGAAACCTGCTAATCTTCAAAATGTTGTGAGCATTCTAGGTCCAGCTGGGTGGGCCACGCCTTTTGTTCCAGGGAGGCCCACCTGGTACAGTGCAGCCCATAGCTCCTCTCCCTGCAGTTCCGGAGAGGCGGATCGCACCTTCCCACTGCCCATTGGTGGCCTTAGCTACGTTCAGGGCCGCACCAGAATTCGTCTTGTCAGCAAGACTGTGGGCCGGTGCCTGGATGCCACAGCACAGAGGATCCCAGACCAAGAGGCCTTGGTGGTCCTCCATGAAAACATCAGGTTGACATTTGCCCAGCTCAAGGAGGAGGTGGGTCCTGACCTTGAACCCTCAAAGTGGGCAGGTGTGAGTCCTCAGGCTGCCCTAGCTGGGCAGAGCCAGGAACGCAGGCACCTGGCTAAGGGGCAGGGTACTGGGGCTGCCCAAGAGCCCCAAGGGGGTGGCAGGACGAGGGGACCAGACTGAAGCAGGGGTGGCCTGGATGCCTCCTGCATCAGCAGCTCCTGGGACACTTATTAACCGTGTGTACTCCAGGCTCCTCTGCACACCCACTGAGCCCTGGGAATCTGCCTGTCCCTTTGCTCCCAGTGATTCTGATGTGAACCTCTGAGCTACACACTGAGGGTGAGCGTCATGGCCCCTTCCTGCTTGCCCCCGTCTCACCCCTTGTGCCCATCTGTTTACACCAGGTGGACAAAGCTGCTTCTGGCCTCCTGAGCATTGGCCTCTGCAAGGGTGACCGGCTGGGCATGTGGGGCCCCAACTCCTATGCGTGGGTGCTCATACAGTTGGCCACCGCCCAGGCGGGCATCATCCTGGTAAGGAGGGGCTTGCTGGGCACAGCTGGGGGCAATGTCATTCCGGGAAGCCCTTCAGCCCCTCAGCCCCTTGGCCCCAGAGCCAAACCAGTGCCTGGCTGCTTTCAGACCAGAGAGAGCTTTCTCCTGAGGTTGACCGAGGAGGCCTTCATGGCTAGGGGAATGTAGAGTGCTACCCCTCTGCCTCCTGAGGGTAGATGGGCTGCAGGAGGGACAGCAGCAGAGTCACTGAGCCACCGTGGATCAGAGCAGGTGTCGTACTCTGTCATACATACCCTTACTGTTTCCACCAGGTGTCTGTGAACCCAGCCTACCAGGCTATGGAACTGGAATATGCCCTCAAGAAGGTAGGACCCATTCCTGGGGGAGGAGCCCAACTGGGGCCTGACACAAGGGGCTTCCAGTTATCACAGAGGCTGACAGGGGTGAGGGAAAAAAGCATGCATGGTGGGGGACATGCAGAGTGTCCTTTCTTAGGCTGTGTGTGGTTGGAAGGAGGTCTCAACTCCACTAAGAGAGTGGTTGGTCAGACACAAAGATGGCGTGAGTATTGCGGTGGCACGTGTGTGTCAGGGCAGTAGTGTGTGTGTGTGTGTTTGTGTCCTGGTACGTGATGTATATGTGTCTCATGGTGTGGTGCATGTATGCTTGGGGCTGGTGCGTGTGTGTATTTGTCTTGGAGCGCGGAGCCTGTGTGTGGGAGGTGTGTGTGTGTAAGAGCGTGGTGCAGCATGTGTCAGGGTAGCGGTGCATACATGTGAGAGAAAACAACTGATTAGCAAGGACTGCCCCGCGGCCCCGGTCTGGGACTTCCCGCTGACTGCCGGTAGGGGGACTCCCCTTTCACAGGTGGGCTGCAAAGCCCTCGTGTTTCCCAAGCAATTCAAGACCCAGCAGTACTACAACATCCTGAAGCAGATCTGTCCAGAGCTGGAGAATGCCCAGCCGGGGGCCTTAAAGAGTCAGAGGTGAGTGTGTCCCAGGTTGGGGTTGCAGCGTGTAGCACGCCTGACTTTCTCACCCTCTACCCAACCCCAGGGACAGGGCTGGCATCTCCCTGCACCCTTCCTTAGCCCCTGCCTCTCACCATTCTCCCATCCCCAGGCTTCCAGATCTGACCACAGTCATCTCAGTGGATGTCCCTTTGCCGGGAACCCTGCTTCTGGATGAAGTGGTGGCAGCGGGCAGCACAGAGCAGCATCTGGACCGGCTCCGGTACAACCAGCAGTTCCTGTCCTGCCATGACCCCATCAACATCCAGTTCACCTCGGTAGGGCAGAGGTCTCCAGGCACCAAGCCCAGGCTGATACATGACCCCCTGCCCCTGTGCCCCATCCACAGGAATGAGAGACAGCAAAGGAGGTCAGGAGATCAGGCACTCTCTCCTGAGACCGGCCAAAAACTGTCCTCTCTGCCCTAGAAAACATCAGCAACTGGTGTCCTTGTTACAGGCTCCCCGCCCCAGCCCTCTCACTCCAAGTACGGTGGCAGATTCACTGAGCCACCATGGGTCCGAGCAGGTGGCGCCTGCCCCTCATTTAGCCAGTGAGGAATCCAAGGCCCAGAAAGGGAATTTGCCCAAATCCACGCAGCTCGAGGGCAGCAGAGTCTTCTTAGCCACATTGTGATGGGCATGAGGACAGACACTTTATATTCTGCATTTTTGGACCCTGACACCTGGCACCGTGGTGGACCTTATGCTTAGACACAGAATGGATAGGTGGATCCGGGACAACAGTCCTGCTCTGCTGACTCCAAGTCCAGTGCTCTTCCAGGCAGTGGCTCAGGGTGGGAAGGAGATGGGGAGAAGGGAGGCCAAGCTATCACCTGCTTGTCTTGTCAGGGGACAACAGGCAGTCCTAAGGGGGCCACCCTCTCCCACTACAACATTGTCAACAACGCCAACCTGATAGGGGAGCGCCTGAAACTGCATCTGAAGGTGAGGCGGTGCCGGGCTCAGGGCAAGGCTATAGGGAGGAAGAGGCTTGGGCAGGAGTGGGGGGCTTGCTGGGACCCCGTTGCAGCTAGAGGAACTAGCTTCTGGGGCTTCTGGCTCCATGATAGACCCAGCCTCCTGTCTCCATCTCCAGACGCCAGAGGAGTTGCGGGTGATCCTGCCCAGCCCCCTGTACCACTGCCTGGGTTCCGTGGGGGGGACAATGGTGTGTACTATGTACGGTGCCACTCTCATCTTGACCTCTCCGATCTTCAATGGCAAGAAGGCGCTGGAGGCCATCAGCAGAGAGAGGTGGGCATCAGTGAACAGGCTACCCTAGGGCTCGTGACACCCTCCTATTCCTCACTCCTGTGCCCTGACGCCTTGCCAAGGCGTCTCCTCCCCCAGCCAGCTGACTTGGGGATGTGGGTAGTGGGGGACCAGTTCTCGCCTCAAGAGCTTCTCCTGCCTGTTCCCCACAGCTTCAGCCTTGGCTCTTGCTGCAGCAGGTTCTTGGTGGGGTGGGTGAGAAGAGGGAGTTCCCTTCTACTTCCAAGCCTAATTTTGAGACCCATCCCCCACAGAGGCACCATCCTGTACGGCACCCCCACCATGTTCGTGGACATTCTGAACCAGCCAGACTTCTCCAGTTATGACATCTCGTCCATGTGTGGAGGTGGGGTGGGGCTGCTTCCCCCCGAGGAAGCTGGGTGAACTAGATATGCACCCAGACTATTATTTAGGGGGCAGAAAGGGCACTATAGAAACATAGGTGGGAGGGAGGCAAATCCCCAGTGTCCCCAGACACCAGCCCAAGGCCACCAGCTGCCAGGTGTAGGAAAGGCTCAGAGTCCAGGGGAGAGGAATGTTCTTCCCCTAAATGAGCTGTAGGTGGAAGGGCTCTACTGGGGTTGGGGAGCTGTGTCAGCCCTTTCTCTGATTCAGGTGTGATCGCTGGGTCCCCTGCACCCCCAGAGCTGATCCGAGCCATCATCAACAAGATAAATATGAAGGAGCTGGTGGTGAGTGGTGGCCGGGCAGGGCTGTGGGCAGAGGGCAGGCCAGGCCTGGGGTGCGGACAGACTAACAGGCACGGGGACCAGCCCAGGCCAGATCTCCAAAGGAGACCCTCTCAGCCAACCCTCCTTCCAGAAGCAGATGTGAGAAGCAGATGTCTGACCTCATCAGCACCTGGCGAGTCAGAGAGACAGGTGGCAGCGCAGTAAATATCATACATACATAAATTTATATTTATAGAAATTTGGGAAGAAATGTAGCATGGGGGGGATGGGCAGCAAAGCACCGGTGTCCTGCTAGAACGTCCTGGCAGGTTGGGGTGGCAAAGTTGGGGTATGGGCTTACGACCCTTTCTGGAAGCAAGGGCTGGGCAAGGATCTGATGTTTGTTTTCACATGGCAGGGAAAGAGGAGCAGCAGAAGGATGATTCTGGAAGGGTGGCCATCCTGATGACCACTCCGTTCTGGTTCCAATGGACTTGGGGGTCTTGGCAACAGCTTCTCTGAGAGGAGCTGGGGAGGCATGATGGCTGGGGAGGGGCTCTGTGTCCTCCCCAGGACACTGTTGGGTGGAGCTGGTTGGTGGGGGACACTGTCGGGGGTAGCTGATTGGTGGGGGAGTGCCCGAGGCCCGCTGCCAGGACGTGTCTAGGTGCAGGCAGCTCTGTGCATCAGCAGAGGCTGTGGGGAGAAGGTGGCTGTGGAGGCGGGAAGGTCAGTAGTCTCTCCGGCAGAAGGCAGAGGCCAGTCACCAGGACTGGCTGGGTCAGGACCTGTAGTGAGGCAAGGATCGATGTCAGGACCCCAACAACCCAGACGATGGTTGGAGAGATGGTGGAGTATCCTTTTCTCCCCTAGAGGGGGGCCCAGTGCTGCCTGCCCCTCCAGGGGAAGTGGGCATCCCGGGAGATACCAGCTCACTTGCTGGAATCTCCAGAGAGGGAATGGGGGACCTGTCCACCTGGCCCCTACCTGTTTAATGGCGGCCAGCTTTCTTGGACCTCTTGGTGGGGAACTTGCAGCTGCGGAAGGCGTCTGTATCACGGATGTGCTGGCCCTTGAACTTGGCAGGGGAGGCACAGGTGGCATCTGGGCGGGAGGCCTTGGCTTCCAGCCACCTAAAGAGACAGAGAGTTGCTGGGGTTGGGGAAGAGATGTGGGAGTGCTGGGGCAAGTGACAGTGAGCTATGGGGTCACAAGTGACTTGGCCCCAGGATAGTCTGGAGCTGTCATCTTCATTTTACAAATGGGGAAACTGAGGCTCCCAGGGTCCCATGCCTATTAGGTAGCAGATCTAGGATATATGCCCAAGATGTCTTAGTGCAGGGCCAGTGTGTCTCCTCTCTATCATGTGAGGGTGGGCTCTGGGGGTGACATGGGGGCATTCTTACCGCCGAAGGCCCCGGAGCTGGCAGGTACACTTCCAGGGGTTGTTGGTGAGGGTGAGGGTCTCCAGGTTGTCAAAGGGGAAGTTGGAGGGCAACTGGTTCAAACGGTTGTTCTCCAGATGGACGTGCTTCAGCGTGGTCACACCCAGGAAGGCACCATCTGAGAACTGGGGAGCAAAGTGGCATGAATGAGCACCCCAGCCCTAGTGTCCAGCCTCTCTCAATCACCTTGGAGGTGCAGGGTTCTTCCCCACATGAGCAATGGCATCTTGAGGAGTTCCCCAGTTTTCAAAGCAGTATGACCAAGTGTTCTCAGATGACCTAATCCACACAACCTCTTTTGAGATAGGTGGTGTTATTTCCAACATGCAGATGGGAAAGTGGAAAAAGTTCAGTCCTTTGCCCAGGGTCACACTAGCACATAGACAGTAGCCGCAGGACCACACCCAGGCCACTGGCGACACTGGCACTGCACTCCCTGCACAAACACTGGGGCTGCTGAGGCAGCCCGAGTTTGGCCCCAGCAGCCAACTGGTACACAGTGAACCCAGTCCGTGTTTGGTGGAGTGGGCAGTGGGCCCGGGCTCCCCACAGCCCCAGGGTCCTGGGACTTCCCCCAGCTCTGTCCTCACTGCTCCCTTACTGCCTGCCAGATGCTATTTGTGGAGCCATCTTGGTGGAGACTTTGGCCAGGTTGGACAGCTCCAGAGGAAATGTTCTATTGGTGCCCACATCTTGGCCCAGGCGCCACAGTTCCTGTCTGGCCTCCCCTGCCCCAAATCAGCCCCTGATTTGCTGCTCTGCTGCCCACTGGAAGACCACTCTGGCACCGGTGGGCCACAGGGGAATCTGATTTCAGCTGGGGTGGGGCCGGGGCTAAAGAAGAGCTGGCTCATCAGGCTTCATCCACTCAAAGGTTGGCTGCTGCCCAGGTAGGATTCTGCCCACATCTCCATGCCTGCACCCTCTCCTGTGGCCCAGGTTGGGGCGTGAAGTTCTCTAGTAACCAGACTGTCCTCTACCCAAACCTCCTGGCTGAAGTCCCTGTAACCCTGGTCCCCACCCAAACCTCTTGGCTGAAGCCCCAAGAGGATAATACACCAGAGTGATTTTCCAGTCCCAGAAGGGATTCTGCTCTGATCCAAAGTAGCCCTACCTGGCCAGACACCAGCATCCCAGGGGAGGAAGGACTGAGTGAGGATGCACACAGGAGAGGTGTCTGGTGACTAGGGCAGGCAAAGGGCAGTCAGCAGTCTGGGGGACAGTGAGGTACAGCCAGTCCTCCCTGTGGGGAGACAACTGGGGCCTTGTTGCTCCTGCCTTTGCCCCCCATGGAGCCCACGGCACCATGCCTACAGCCTGGGGGAGCCCTTGGTCCCCATGCCTTGACCTCCCTACTCAGTTAAAACAGACTTGAGGATGCGGTGACTTGTGTGTGTGTGTGGACCAGGCGGGGCCATCCACCCATGGGGCATGGAGGAGGTCTTCCTCAGATATTTGCTCCCCCCTCACTCCCCAGCACCCCACTCTACCTTCGCATACACGCACAGCCCCGACCACGAACAGGGTCTCTTTGTGGGCCTGATTTGCTCAGTGCCTCTGGAAGGCTCCTCAATAAACAAACCTTCCTTTATGGGGTGGTAGGTTTACTGGAGACGGAAAAACAGCAGAGGAGGGGCGGAAGGCCCGACAGGAAGAGGTGGCTGCTGCTCACAGTGGGGGGTTTGGGAGCACTGGAGATGCCTGCTAGCGGGCTATTTGTGGGACCAGGGCACACACTCCTTTTATAAGTAGGCATCCTAAAAGGTCAGTGGCTGAGACTAGCAGGGATTAGGGTGGGGATGTGACAAGGCAAGGAACAGAGGTGGCAGAGCTCCTCGCCTTGCAGATAGTCAGAGGGACAGGGAATCTGGGGGTAGGGGATGGTGCCAGCTGTGGCCCTGGCTCCTGGGGCCTCCAGGGAGGGAAGAAGGAGCCAGGGGCAGAGCTACCACCCAGGAGCTCACCTTCTCCAGGTTGGTGTTGTCCAGCCAGAGGGTCTCCAGGTATCTGCCAAAGGACTGGAAGGCATTGTCAGGGATGCTTTTCAGGGGGTTGTGGGACAGCTTCAGCTCCTCCACCACCCGCAGCTTGTTCAGAGCAGCAGAGGGGTAGCTGGACAGCTGGTTCCTGTCCACGTAGAACTTGGCCAGGTTCTCCACATCGTCCAGGGCCCCGGGCTGCAGGGAACTGAGCGCGTTTTCCGACAGGTAGAGCCAGCGCAGGTCCTTGGCGCCCTGGAAGGCGCCCGAGCGCAGCTCACGGATCTTGTTGTTGTTGAGCTGCAAGATGAAGAGGTTGACCAGCGGGGAGAGCAGCCCCCGGGGCAGCTCAGTCACCTTGTTGTGGTCCAGGTAGAGGTAGGTGAGTTCGGTAAGGTCGTCGAAGGCACCGGGGCGCAGCACGCGGATGTCGTTGTGGGACAGGTACAGGTAGATGAGCTGCTTGAGGCCGCGGAAGGCGCCGGCTGCCACCTCGCGGATCTGGCAGTGCTGCAGGTGCAGCGACACGAGGTTCGGCATGGCCTTAAACGAGTTGGCAGCCAGTACCGGGAAATTGTTGCGCTGTAGGTTGAGCAGCTTGGTCTTCTCAGACACCTTGGGGATCTTCTGCAGCCCCACCTTGTCGCAGATGACGTGCTGCAGGTCGCCGTGGCAGTGGCAGTTCTGGGGGCAGGCGGCCAGCGCCGGCAGCAGGCCGGCCAGGAGGCCGAGGCTGAGCAAGAGCATTGGGCGGGCCATGGCCGGGACGCCCGGGGCCGGGGCTGGGGGCAGCGACGGCGGCGGGGCGCGGGCAGCGGCAAGTCCTGGGAGCTCGGGTCTCCTCCCGTATTTATACGGTGGCCCTGACCACAGCCGGCGGCCGCAGCCAGCTTCTACGTGGAGCATGGAGGCCACCGGGCTTAACTCCCTCGCGTCCAGAGATGCGCTCCCGCCCTCGACGGGGCAGGGGGCGGGAGACTTTCCCCTAACTGGCTACATGGGACCGTGGCCCTCGACCCCGCCCTTTGCTCCCGGCTCTCAGCTGCGGCTTCTCTGCCCACCGCCTTTCCCCAGGCTTTCCTTGGGGGGCAGGGGTGCCTCTGGAGCCCCGCGTATACACGGGAGACGGAGAGAGGGAGGCGTTCCCTGAACTTATTTGTTTGCTCAAGTTTGAGCCTCCACGCATCTCGCCCCCCCTCGGCCAGGTGCCCTGGCCGCGCGGCGGGAGGAAGCGGCACTGGACGGCCGGACGCGCGTCTCGCCGCGGTCCGCCAGCTGGCGGCGCTTTAATGGGGCTCTTGTGCGGCGCCGGCCGAGCGTGCGAGCCGCTGTGGCGTCGGGCTCCCCCTTCTGGCTAGACACTCCCAAGCCAAGCCTCCGTCCCCACCCTTGGGTCAACCCCTCGCCGCTCTCTCCAGCCCTGAGCTTGCGTTTCTGTCCCCTGCACCCCATCCCCTTCTTCCACGGCTGAAGGCTAAGCAGGAAAGTGGGGAGTGGTCCACAGGCATGGCAAACGCACCTGGAGGCCACAGGCCACTGAACAAGCACAGTCGCACCATGACCCCCTCCTTAATCGCCCCAAAACATCCCCATCCCCAACCCCAGTGGTCAGGACCCGCCCTTGAGGGGTCTCAGGGTGGCGGCCGAGTGGCGCCAAGGTGTACTTGGCAGAGGCCACACTTGGGCAGTCACCCCAGGACTGTGAGGACGGGTGAGGGGGGCCAGGACTAGGGGGCCAGGTCGAGGGACAAGCCCTGGACAGCGCAGGCTGCCAGACTCTAGGTTCTGTGGGCAGCCCCGCCCCAGCGGCCAGATTTCTGTGTGCCCATTCGCCAGCCACGATGTCCGGATTCCTGTGGAAAGGGGATGGTGAGCAGGCAGGGTCACAGCTCAGGCCCAGGGTGAGCTCCAGGCTGCCTGGCACAGGGTATTGTCCGTAGGGAGTGTGGGGGGAGAAACCAGACCCTAGGTTGAACCAAACCCCAGCTGTGCCAGAGCCATGCCAACTCTGCTGCGTGGGGGCAGGGGAATGGATAAAGATCCAGTGTCTTTGCTGGCTGGAGGGGACCTGGAACACAGAGTAGCTAGCCCCTCTCCCCACCAGTACCCAGGTGTGGGGGCTTGGTCTCCAGGGCTTGCCCCTCTCCCAAACCCCTCTCGCCCCTTGCCTCTACAATAGGGGTCATACTTGGCCTAGAACATTCCCTGCTGGTCTTTAGGCTCCTCCAAGGCTGGTTCTGGTTTTTCTGTTGTGCAGGATGTTCCAACCACTGGAAGTGCAAGGAGGGGGCGGCGTGCCACTGGGTTTTTAAACCCCTGCTTTGGCTGTATCTTTATTTTGATGGAAATAAATTCACAGGAAATTCTCCAGAGCTTGAGGGGCACCTACCCCAAGGCCAGGCGCTTATCCCGAGTTTAGGGGGATGGTTATGTCTGTGCCACTCCCAGCTGGGCCAAGGCAGGCTGGCTTTCTCATCAAGTTTATGGGGACTTTGGCTTGGCAGCGGGGCAGGGGGGATGTTATGGCTGAAATCAGGAAGGTGGGCCTAAGGCAGCCTGGGGATATGGGACAGAGTCTGGGGTGTTGGTAACGCCAGGAGCCCCAGGCACAAACATGTGGCTGCTCCAGGGAGACAGGCTTGAGAGAGCCTGAGCTAGCAGAGAATGACTTTCCTGCTCTCAATTTTATTTCAGATCTGGGGCCCCTGCAGAGATCCCACCATCCAGCTGCCCTCCACTTTCTTCTATCTCTTATGAGTTCCTTCCCATTCCCCCAGGGTAGCTCACCCCATCCCTCTGCAGTCGCCGAGCTCCCACCTAACACCCCTTCTGGACCCTCTAGGTTGCTTACGGAACCACAGAGAACAGTCCTGTGACCTTCATGAACTTCCCTGATGACACTATGGAACAGAAGTCAGAAAGTGTGGGCAGAGTTATGCCTCACACGGAGGTGAGCCCCTGACCAAGATCCCCGGGTCCCACCTCCCAGCACTCAACTGGGGCACACCCGCCTGGGACATCTGCTGCTTTCGGTTAGAGATCCAGACACGCAGGATGCCGAGAGCCGGCAGCAGGGGCCTGGCCCCGGCTTTCTCTGTGGGCTGCAGCATGAAAGGGGAAGAGCTGAAACAGCGGCCATGAGCAGCTGCCAGCTGAACTTCTCCGCAGCCTCCCTTCCTGTCTGAGGTGTGTTTTTGCCAAGCCCACTGTCTGTTTCGGGCAGCCACAGTTGCCTCAAAGAGGAGCCAGAGCACAGAGATTTTTCCTACACAACTCTTCTTCCCTCAAAGGCCCCCCTGCTTCTCACTTTGGCAAAGTTCCTCTTTTTGCTAGGCGTAAACACTTCATTTCCCAAGCAGTCTGTCCTTTTGGGGGTCCCTTGCCCCTTAGAGGCTGCTCCAGAGCACATCTCAATCTCAAATTCCCAGCTATCACCCCTTTCCTGCTCCAACACTGATGGTTTATGTCAGCCGGTACCTGGTTTTCCCTGCCCTCTTGTACCCTTGCCCCTGTGGGATCACTGCCCATGTGCCCAAGTAGCTGCTTCCCCCTTGGGGCTGACCTCTATCCTAGTGGGGATCTCCCCTGCCCTCCCCCTGGAACAGTCCTGCACAGAGTGAGTGAGCAGGGACATGAGCCCCCTCCCAGGTATCCAACAGCCTCATAGGCACTTTCACTGGGATGACCCCCTGGAAGGTGAACAGGGCCAGGCATAATTCTACCCATTTCACAGATGCAGACACTGAGGCACACAGAGGCTCAGCTTTCCTTGGCACGGTGGCTACAGCACATTTCTCTACTAGGCTTTCAGACGCTGCCTGTCCTGCTCACATGATGCTGCCACACCACCTTCTTTGGCTTCTTTATTTACTGCTTAATGGGAAGTAAGAGGAGACTCCCTTCTCTTCTGCACAGTTTATAATTCTTTAGCCGGCCTTGCCCTCCACAGGTGTCTTTTTCTACGGCAACTCTCTGCCCACTCCATTTCCTCAGTACCCCCAGCCTGGGCCTCAGCTGTTCTCTGACTGGTGACGGGTCTACTCTAGCCTTCGTCTCTCTCCCCTGGACTGGGATAGGCAGAGCCAGGGGCCTCAGTATTGGGGGGAGGGAAGGCAAAGCTCTCCCCCATTCCCAAGGGCCTCCTATTTGGAAGTGAGGGTGTAGGAGGCCCCCCGCTGAAGCTGGCTTGTCTCAGGCCCAGATCTTGAGCAAGGAGGCGGGGACGCTAGCGGCGCTGAACACTCCTGGGGAGCTGTGCATCCGAGGATACTGCGTCATGCTGGGCTACTGGGGCGAGTCTCAGAAGACGGAGGAAGTAGTTGGTCAGGACAAGTGGTACCGGACAGGGTGAGGGGGCAGGGCGGGGCAGAGGGGAGGCTGGGGGTCCTGAGGTTGAGCTGGGGACGTTCAACTAGCACAGGGAGGACATGGGTGTCAAAATGGTCGCTCACATCCTGGAGACTTAATTTCCAAAATATGTACGATGGAGATGATCCCACGTAGATGGAGGAAAGCGACAAGGACGGTGGGCCACACCGGCATTCACGGTCTGAGCCCAGAGTCAGTCAGTCATTTGTTAGCTCAGCAGATTCTATTTTTTTTTTTTTTTTTTTGAGACAGAGTCTCACTCTGTTGCCTGGGCTAGAGTGCCGTGGCGTCAGCCTAGCTCACAGCAACCTCAAACTCCTGGGCTCAAGCGATCCTCCTGCCTCAGCCTCCCGAGTAGCTGGGACT
>CAUYRT010097100.1:0-11010 GCA_963574885.1 Lepilemur ruficaudatus
TCTCCACATTGGCAAGGTTGATTTGTTTTCAGCAAAGCGTCGTTGTTTTTGTTATTATTACTATTTTGACGTTAGTTTACCTAATGAATAAATCTAGGGACCTTCTGCAGTATCTAGACATTCTGACAAGTTATCTCTACTTAGCTATCAGCCACATTTGCAAAGGCCATGAAAAAAAAAAAAAACATCAGGGCAGGCCTCATATCTTCGTGCCTCTCGTGCACACAGTGCTCTCACGTGGTTTTGCTTCATCTTCTGCCAATTCTAAAAGGGGTTGCAAGGCAGATACTATTACCCTTTGCACTGATGAGTTACAGGACGTGCCTAAGGCACAGCATGCTAGCTGATGACAGAGCCTGAATTGACAACTGTTCTGGATGACCTCAGTGAATTTCTTTTTATTCCAAATTCTTTAGTAAGAAAGAATCGCCCCTTGGGGGAAGTAAGAACTGGGCTCACAGGGGAGTAGCTGACTGGGGGATAGGAGTGGTGAGAGGGGAGAAGGGGTGGTTAGACCTCAGGGATGTGGGCTTTGCCCCCGCCACGAAGCCGGGGTTTTCTTTTTGTTTTCAGCCATTCAAATTGAGAGCAGCTCTGGTGTAGCCTGTTTTCTGGGTTCCCTTCAGACTTATCCTGGTAGTAATACTGACTCACCCAGCAACATGGCCAATTACAGAAACACAGTAAGAAAATAAGAAAAAGCAAAGCACGTGGCGAATGGGACCTCACTGTCTTGGCCCTTCTCCCGACCCGTAGCCGCGCCCTGTTACGACTGCGCAGGTAACTCGCCTATAAAAGCCGGTCTCCGAGCGTCTTGCCGCCACAAGCTCTTCCTGTTTTCGTCGTCGCTGTTGTCGCTGGTTGCTGGAACCGCGGTGGCTGCGAAGATGGCGTCTACCAGCCGGTTAGTATGTCAGGCCGGGCCCGGCTGGCTGAGGGGCGGGCGGCGGCCGCCGGGGCAGCCGTGTGGAGCAGAGCGCCCCGGGGGGACGAGAGAGAAGCGGCGAGGCTGGCCGGCCGGCCCAGACAAAGGCCATTGCAGACGCAGGACTGTCGGGGGTGTCGCGAGGGGTCCCGAGATGTCGGCGTTGCCGCCCCGGCGACCTCGGTCGTCTTCAGTCAGGCACCGCCGTGTGTGGGCCGCGGTGGGCTCCTGTGTCCGCAGCTTCCGGGCCTCCCGTCTTTTGCTAACATTTCTACCTTCTTTTTCTGTGAATTTTTTTCTGCGCTGATTTTTCCATCTACGGCCCGAATAGCCCGAGGGTCCGTAATTTCTCCTTTGCAAAGGAGCGGGAAACCATTAGTGCGGGTCCCTATCAGTGTGACAGCTGGGAAGTTAGGAACGTCCGCATTAGGAAGCCGGGCGGAAGCTGGGTTCTCCGAAGTGGAAGCTTGAGCACGTCGGAAGACTTGATTAGCTCCCTGCTGAAGGATTTCTTTACGAATGTCGTCTGCCTGCTCCTAAAGAAAATCTTTCCTGCAGAAAATTGAGTTATATGTGCCGGGAAGTCGCTCTTTAATATATGTATTTAAAATGTACTCATATACACAGGAAATGTATGCAGTGCCCTCAGAGACAAGCTTTAATCTTGTGACCCGAACAATGCTTGCAGACCCTAATTATCTCTCTCATTACACTATGAGGTAGATATTAGTATTTTAGCATAAGTGTAAACTGACTCATGCCAGTGTTGGTTTTTTAACGATTGGCCTAGTTAGCTCATGCTGTATTGAAAGTTTCAAATTAATTCTATAGCTTCTGGGAGGCAATTCTGGCACCATTTTTCTGAACCTATTATCATTTGTAGAACTGATGAATTTCACCAAAGTCATTTTCACAAACTAGTAAGCCCTTTCTGGTAACTGCCAAGACTTACCATTTTATGGTGAAGAAAAAAAAAATGGGGGTGGGCAGCTTTATCGAATGTCCTGTTTGGAAATAACTCTTAAAGCCAATGACACTCTTGTTTACTGATTCTAATTCTGTGATTGAATACTCAGTCATTCTGTATGCGTGTGGTTGTGTCAGGTAAGGCTTCCTTATTAGTAAATGGAAAACTTAAGCTTTCTCAAATCACCCAAATACAACTTAAATTCTCTCATGGCAGTAGGTGTGGAAGGCAAATGTGGTTATATTTAGGCACAGCTTTTGCATATAATAAACAAGAAATTTTATTTGTTAAAAAAAAGTTGCAGTAGTTAAATAGTACATATAGTAAATTCACTGGAGAGAGGTTTTTTTACCCAAAGAATACCGTTTTGTTTGTTTGCCTTTACTTTCTTCATTTGTTTTTAAAAAGTTTGAAATTTTTTTCTAGATACATTCAGCTCTTATAGTTGTCATTGCAGTTATCTCTCTCTGAAGTGTTTCTACCAGTGCGAACAAAGAAAAGTAAATGCAGTATTTCTACCTTTAGCATTTTTTTTTCCTGAGGAAGATGTATACTTACTAGCCTGTGAAACTGCCTGGTGTTCTGACAGAACAGCGCAAATGTTCTGAGTTCAGATCTAAGCACCACTTACCAGTTCATGGGGTTTGGGCTCGTTTGGCATCTTAGGTAGTCTGTATTGTTTTAATGTCGTTGTTGGTTGTTTTCTCCATTCCTTCCCTATTGTTTCTCTTCATAACTACTTCCACCACCCCCATTCATGTTGTTCCTCTTTTATATTTGTGGGTAATTTGATTAAAATTTTACTACTTCAGCACGATTTTATTTTATTTTGATAGGTAACATGCAGTAATAGTACAAAAGCAAAAGTACAAAAGATTATACAATGAAAAGTAGTATCCCTTCTTTCCTAGTTCCTAGCCATCTAATTCTCCTCAAATCAGCCATTGTCGCCAGTTTCTTGGTGTTTTCCTAGTGATTATACTTTAACAAACATACACGTGTAGCTCTAACCTCCCCCTGCAAAAAAGTGGCCTAATATAAACCCTGTCCACTACTTTTTTATGAAGTTAGCACACTGATTTTAAATGCACAGCTCAATTACAAAGTGAGCGCGTGTGCGCGCGCGCACACACACACACATACATACATACATACATACATCTACCTACCTACCACTCAGGTCAAGAAATCAAATACCACTGGCACTAGGTAAGACACTAGCAAAGCCACCCTGTGCATCTTTAGTCATTACCCCTTCCCAAAGAAAATCATGTGCTGACTTCTAACACCATAGATTTGTTTTGCCTGATTTAAAGTTGACATAAGTGGCATATGTATTCCACTGTCTAGTTTCTGTTGGTCATCAGTTTGAGATGCATCCGTGTTATTGTATATAACTAGTTTCATACTTTTTAAGTGTTGTATAGAATTCCTACCATACTCTTCACTTAGTAAATCTTGAGATGTTTCCATATCTTTTACACACACACACACACACACACACACACACACACACACACATACACGCATACACATACGCACCCCTTCTCTCCCCGCCACCTGAGTTTTCTATCTACTTTTAAATAGTGCAAAAATACTATTGATCAGTCATTTGGATGCTGTGTTACATATGGCTTCCTGTTTTACTATGTAATTACTGTTTCTTTGCTAACATTTTCCTTTATTTCAACATATTTTTTTATAATTTATACCAACTGCTTAATTTTGTCATAATTTATTAAAATATTTTCCTAACAGGAATTTATGGAATAAGCATGAATAAAGCAATTCTCTTTTCCCATTTTCCCAATGAGAAGATCCAAGATATGTTCTGACTAACTTAACTGCATAAACTTGGGGGATATGGATTATTTCATCAGTTTTCCAGTAGATCTACCTTCTAAATTGAGAATAACCATTTTGAATTGTATTTGCTAGCATGAGAAACTTTATCCAAAACCACAAATACCTCTTTACATACTATAAGAATAGTTGATCTTGTCTTTAAGATGTATGTGATGGCCATAATCTAACCATTTACTGTATTACTTCAAGTGGATTTTTAAAAAGAGCTTACTTGCAGTGATACCAGGCTTTTGTAATTGTAAAGTCAATACCCCCAGAAATAATTATTAAATCTACATTAAATATCTTTGTTGCTTTTAAAGCTAATTTTATCAGGTCATTTAAGATTAATGTGTCTTCTACAAAATGCTTTATTATTAAAATAAAATGATTGAGCAAATTATTAATGTTATAAGTAGATTATAAAGTAGCTTTTGAATCCATTTCTTGGATGCTGAAAAACCCAATTCTGGACTAAGTGAAATCATGAGGTCTTAAGTTTAGCAGAGCCACATCTACCATCCTTCATTTATATGCCTATTGGGTTCAATGTACTATTTTAAAACTGATACGAAGGTAACTAACAAGTAGAAAAATACAGGCTTGAACTTTATTCTCTGACCAGAGAAAAAAGTGGCAAAGGGCACAGGCTGGATGGTTATACGTATATCAGCTTATTGCAGTAGCTAGTCATTACTTCACTGATGAAGATGTTTTAAAATCTTAGTAGCCTATGTATTATGAGAAGAAACACTTGTTTTCTATTTATGTTCTGAAAGCCTTGCATATCTGCAAACCAGTAATTAATAAAAATAATTCCAGTGGAATCTACCTACTAATGACTAGCTAGAATTTAAAATAACCTAACTAGGATGTTTACTTTCAAAATTTAATTTTCATGTGTTTTAAATGTACACATGAAAAAATGTTTGAAATCTTACCTTTTTTTTTTCCTTTCATTTAGTTTGGATGCTCTTCCAAGAGTTACATGTCCAAATCATCCAGATGCAATTTTAGTGGAGGACTACAGAGCTGGTGATATGATCTGTCCTGAATGTGGCTTGGTTGTAGGTGAGTAGTTGTTATGGTTTTAATTTAAATTGCTATTGCAGGTACTTTGCTTCTGTATTTTTCTAAAGTCATTTAGTGAACACATTTTGGCTTTTTTCCCTCGACAAGTAATTTATATTGTTAAAAAAAAATAGGAAGCAGAAACAAGAATAAAATCATCCAGAGATACCATATTTTATTGTATATTCAAATGCGTATTTTCATAATGTGGGATAGGAGCTGATCCAAAAGAAAAGAAAAGGCCCACAGTAACTTCCGAAGTCCTTAGTCTTAAATGTTTGATGGGGGCTTGGAAGAGGGGGTGACACTAATGCATATTAAATAATGAATAAATGTAATCCAACTTTTATGGCATTTGTATACTTTGGAGAATATATAAATATGATTTATTTCAGAGTAATTAAGGTGTATCCGTACTGAGTCTCACCCAAGGTGTTTTTGTCAACAAAAAAGATGTGTTATAACTTTCATATGGAATCATCTTTTGATGAATATCTAGTGTAAAATTTTTATTGGCAGAAATACCACTTTTTAAATTTTTACTTTTATTCCTACTTGCTTACTGATCTAGATATGCAGCAGAATTTAGAGTAGAGGTGGTCTGTTCCAAAATTATTCTTATAATGGACTTGCAGCCAGCACCTGAGAATAGTGGTAGTACTTAGCAGTTTGAATTACTTCGGAATGAAAATGCTGGAAGAATTGTGGGAAGTATAACAGAAACATTGGTAGTGGTATACTGTGGAATTGTCTTACTCAGCAGATATCTGTAATACTTATCCAAGAAGGCTGCTTGCTTCAGACCTACGGTGGGAGTTTTAAAGCATAGAGTTGCTAAAAGGAATGGAGAACCATTTGCAATTTTATCCTACTCAGTAAATAATATTAACAACTAATAATTTATTAGATAATTGGCACTGTTCTAAATGATATATGTATTTACTCAGTTTATCCTCACGACAAACCTATGACATGAGTACTGACATTATTTGCATTTTATAGATGAGCAAACTGAGGTTTAGGTCATCTGGCAGTCTGGCTCCATTGTCTGCATGGGAGCCGGATTTCTATTCTGTATTGCCTTTTTTTTTTTTTTTACTTGTTTTTTTAATTTTTTGAGACAGTCTGGCTCTCATGCAGGCTGGAGGGCAGTGGTGCAGCCATAGCTCACTGCAGCCTCAAACCCCTGGGCTCAAGCAATCCTCTTGCCTCAGCCTCCCGAGTAGCTGGGACTACAGGTGTGTGCAACCATACCTGGCTAATTTTTTTACTTTTTTGTAAAGATGAGATTTTGGTATGTTGCCCAGACTGGTCTCAAACTCCTAGACTCAAGTGATCCTCCTGCCTTGGCCTCTCAAAGCTCTGGGGTTATAGACGTAAGCCACTGTGCCTTGGCCCTGTATTGCCTTTCATAATAAAATGATTTCAATATGGGATTGGCAAACTATGACCCACCATCTGCTTTTGTATGGCCTACATGCTAATTATGACTTCTGTACTTTTAAATGGTTGAAAAAAAATCAAAAGAATAACATATTTCAGGACACAGGAAAATAATACCAAATTCAAATTTCAGTATCCATAAATAAAGTCTTATTGAAATATAGCCACACTCACTTGTGTACACAGTGTCTGTGGCTCCTTTCACTTTACAATAGCAGAGTTTAGTAGTTGCAACAGAAACCACATGTGGTGCTCTCATCACTTTGTTCTGCTGCTCAGCACATTACAGATTGTAGTGATGCCGTTATAACCTACAGCATTTTGAGTTCCACACATGTCACCATACTGCAACATTTTATTTTTATTACCATTGCATACCCATCATGCCAAAAGAAAAGTGAACTTCGAATCACATACTTTTAAGGCACAATGGAGTGTGGATTATTTTATCGTTGAATGAGATGGCAAAGCATTGTGTGTATTATGCAATAATAGTATGGCTGTGTTAAAAGAATACAATAAACATAGATATTACCATATAAGCATTCATCACAATATTCCTAACTCAGGAAAACAATGATCAGAAAAAAATTTTGTAAAGTGAAATATCTTAACACAATTTCTTCACAAAAGTAAAAATAAAAATGAGCCTGCAACTACAGTAAGTTTCTGAATGGCTTATTTGTAGGCCAGGCAAGGAAAGCCATTTACCAATGATGAGTTAATTAAATTGTATTTGATTACAGCAATGATGGGATATGTCCGGAGAAAATAAACTTATTTAAGACTGTTAGCTTCTCAGCAAGAACAGTTGCTTAAAGAGTTGAGGACTTTGGGAGCAACAATAGTCAATTAAAAATCAAGGCAAATTATCTCAAGTATTTTTTCCTTGGCTCTTGATGACTAGACAGATGTTACTGATACTGCTCAGTTTATTCAAGAAGTCAGCGCTGAGTATGAAGTGACAGAACTAGCCTCTGAGAGTTGTCTGTGTGGAATAACTATAGGAGAAAATATTTTCAAAGAAATGCAGAAATACTAACTCAGTACAACCTGAAGTGGAACATTTATAATTGATTTTGATGATAGGGAACATTAACTTTGAACTCTAATTAAGTGAAATGTTATCCCCAAGAAAGAGAATTCCATTCTTCTCACTAGTAGATATGTATTACAATAAATTATACTCAATTATCATTATATTTTAAATTTTATCAATAAAAATTAGTGAATTTTTTCTCTTTTTATATGAGTACCTACTCAATATCCTCAATTTTGCCTCTTTACCCACAAAGCCTAAAATATTTACTATATGCCCCTTTACAGAAAATGTTTGCTAACCTTTTGAGTTAAATGAGAGCATTCTAATTCTTCCATAGTATTAAGATCAAACTGATACTCTGTGAGGCAGAAGTGTAAGACTGAAGATAATTTCAGCTTCTTGGCCCTCTTAACCCCTGTGGCCATTTAAAAAGAAGTGATGCAAAAATTCTATCAGCCTCACTTCTACTTTAACCAGCAAGACAACTGGGTAAGATTAATCAACTGGAGAAGGAAGATATAATTCACAAGCCTTATATGCTTTCTTGTGCTTAGAATCCTTAATTTTTATGTGCATTTTTCTGCTATATCAAACCAACGGAAGTTGATTTTCTTTTAGTTTTGCTTTATTGACTTACTAGTATTGAACGTTAATAAGTGTTAAATCTTAAGTTCTGAAAAATTTAAAATAGAATCCTCTAAAACTTCCTTTCTATAGTTTATAGCAGTATTTCTTTGTGATATTGGTTCTTATGACATACATAAAATATGACTAACACTTATTTTTAAAATATATAGTATGCTCATTCACAGATATTTTTGGTTAAATGTGTAATATGTCCTGCAAGTGAAGAATCCATTCCATGACCAAACAAGGGTGGGTAGAGAAGAGTCTGTTAGCAAAATTCTATTTTGCTGAGAATATTATCAAACAAATTAAGTTGAAAATAGCTTAATTCAACATGACAGGTCATGAGTCTAAATTAGTATATAGCCACACGTGTGTGTGTGTGTGTGTGTGTGTATTGTGGCCAAATGTGTGTGTGTGTTTATATATATCATTGTTATATATCAGTAGTAAATTTAGATTGTGTTATACAGTCATGTATCACTTACTGCTGGAGTTGCATTCTGAGAAATAGTTTCGTGACTATATGAACGTCACAGTGTACTTATGAAACCAAACCTAGGTGGTACAGCTTACTATACACCTAGGCTACATGGTATAGCCCATTGTTTCTATGCTACAAACCTATACAGCGTGTTACTGTGCTGAATACTATAGGCATTTGTAACACAGTGTTAAGTATTTGTATATCTAAACATAGAAAAGGTACAGTAAAAATACAGTATTATAATCTTGTAGGACCACTGTCATATATATGTGGTCTGTTGGCCAAAATGTATTATATAGCATATAATTGAATTTGCATTGTCTCACTGGTTTAAAGGCATCTGCTCTTTGTTGCCAACTCAATTTAACCTTTACCTTTTATGCTAAGAAAACAGGGAAGAAATCAAGCTGGACAAATATTCTGCAACCCACTAAGGGTATAACATTTTTGGCTTTTTTCATATTTCACATAATTTTCATAGGAATCTGAATCTAGACAATACCGTGTGTTTCCTAGTAAATGATCTTGGTGTACATGGTTTGAATGTGCTTGCCATAAAATTTTTACATCGTCTGAAACCTTTTAGATTCTACTATATTTATTGAATAAGCATTTGAATAACCTTTGGTTTAAATAATGACCAGACAGCTTTAGAAACTGAAACTTTTTCGGAGTTGTTTTGGACAATCCTGTATTTAATGTTTAATTTGTGCTTGAAAATTAGGAAGCCCATTGTTAGTAATCCTCCTTAATATCAAACTCAATTATATCTAGTTGGGCTAGATACTACCCAACTTTCATATTCAAAGCCATGCATCACTGTACTCAACCTGAGTCAGCAACTAAGAGACCCCATTACTATCACCTTTTTTAAATGAAATAATTTATAATACAAAAAAATAGTTACATAGACTACCTTTTCTCCAGTCTCTATTAACACCTTTCTCATTGTCCTTCAAACCTTCACTCAGTCTTCTTGAGGCCCACTACTGAGTCTCAAAACCAGTGCCACGTGTTTTCAGTATTTCTTAAAGCAACATCATACTTCAGGAATCAATTTCTATTTCAGTTACGTAACAAACTACCCCAAAGTTTGGTTGGCTTATAACAACCATTTTATTTTGGTCATGATTTTATGGTTTGGTAATTTGGGAAGGACCCATCTGGGCAGTTGGCATTGGCCAGACCTGGAGGATCCACTTCTATAATGGCATCTTCAGTCGCATTTCTGGTGCCTCCGTGTTCCGTGACCTCCCGACATAGATCTATCATTCTTCAGAACTTCTCCATAGTTGTCTAAGAGTTGTTATATTTTATACATGCTAGTTGGTTTCCAAGAGAAAGATCCCAAGAGCAAGTATAAGAGAAAGTAGAAGCTGGATGGGGATAGTTAAGGGCTATACCTAGAAATGGTATAGGATCACTTCTGTATTCAGCTGGTCACTTCTGTATTCTACTGGTCAAAGCCATCATAGGACCCACCTAGATTGGAGGGGATGGAGAAACAGGCCCCACCTCAGTGTGAGAGTGATGAGGTCATATTGCAGTAGAACATGTGGATGGGAGCTCTTGAGGCCATCTTCAGAAAATACAATTTGTCACATGTTTACTATCTTTTGTTTAATGTTTTTTCCCCAATATTTAAATAGCTGCATATTATTTAGTCTGTCCAACTTGTTTACACATTTTTGTGGCTATTGTTAATGCTATTTTTAATACTATTCAATATGTAATAGTGGTCTGATTGATTTTTCTTTTATTTGAATTATAGGATTTTTATTTTAAACATACAGAGTGTTATGATTTGGTATTAGCTATCTCATTTTATTGGCGAGCCTTAAAATATTGGTAGTGACTCTAAAACGAACAATTTTTAAAGCAATGCTTAGTTGTTCTTATGATGAAGCTGTTGGTTCTAACAGCACTGTTTCGTGGGTGTTTTGGTTTTTGGGGTGTTTTTTTTCCCCCAAATCGTTTTAGTATAGTGTGTCATTTTAGAAGTTGAACACGAGGTGGCAGTATAATTATGTTTGGATCATCAGTTCATAAATTTGACCTTGTACATTGCCCATACATAGATATATAATCAGTAAAGTGTTGGGTTAGTAAACTGTTATAATAGCTGTTAAAATGTGAAATTGAGGCCGGGCGTGATGGCTCACACCTGTAATCCTAGCACTCTGGGAGGCCGAGGCGGGCGGATCGCTCAAGGTCAGGAGTTCGAGACCAGCCTGAGCAGGAGCGAGACCCCATCTCCACTATAAATAGAAATAAATTAATTGGCCAACTAAAAAAACATATAGAAAAAATTAGCCGGGCATGGTGGCGCATGCCTGTGGTCCCAGCTACTTGGGAGGCTGAGGCAGAAGGATCGTTTGAGCCCAGGAGTTTGAGGTTGCTGTGAGCTAGGCTGGCGCCACGGCACTCCCTCTAGCCCAGGCAACAGAGTGAGACTCTGTCTCAAAAAAAAAAAAAAAAAAAATGTGAAATTGGTCTATTATGACTTTTATAAATTGGCATTTCATAATGAGGGCTTATAAAACTAGTAGTATCATTTCTAGTTAAAGCCACTTCTTTGTGTGCCATTTAAAAATTCTTTCATT
>CAUYRT010097101.1:0-46988 GCA_963574885.1 Lepilemur ruficaudatus
TTTAGTTGGCCAATTAATTTCTTTCTATTTATAGTAGAGACGGGGTCTCACTCTTGCTCAGGCTGGTTTCGAACTCCTGACCTTGAGCGATCCTCCCGCCTCGGCCTCCCAGAGTGCTAGGATTACAGGCGTGAGCCACCGTGCCCAGCCCACAATGCCTTTTCCATTACATTCTGTGGATGTCTGTTTAACCAGGGGTGAATTCTTTCAATCTGAATTGTTTCTTTCACATTTTCCCATCACTTTCTTTCCTTATCTATAATCTTAAATAGCATCTTTCTTTGTTTATAATTTTAAACAGCTTCTTCCCTGAGGAAGTTTCCTTACTGAGATCCCAGCAAGACAACATAAGCTAGTTCCAAAAATATTTTGTACAACAGCAACATTGCTAGAACAAGCATGTGCTAAGATGACTCATTCTGTAGGGGTCAAGAAAGTTGAAGATAAGTTCTTTAAAAAATGCAATCATTAGTTTTTAGTTACCTCTCTAATTAATTTATAGTATACTTAATAATCATTCTTCATTGGTATTTACCTCCCACTTACTTAGCCTTTTTTTAGCATATATAAATTCTAAAAGAGCTGTAACACTTATTTAGTTTTTTAAAAAAAGATTTCATAGGTAGTAAATTCACAGAAACAAAAAGTAGAATGGTGGTTGCCAGGGTCTGGGGGGAGGGTAAAATAGGAATAGTTGTTCAATGGGCATGGAGTTTCAGTTTTGCAGGATGAAAAAGTTCTGGAGATTTACTGCAGAACAATGTGAATATACTTAAAACTACTGAACTGTACATTTAAAAATGGTTTTAAAAGGGTATCAAATTGCATATTTTAAATATGTATAATTTATTATATGTCAATTATACCTCAATAAACCTATTTCAAAAATGATTTCATGGAAGTTAATTTTTCTAGGTAGTATATTATTTTGGGGGAACTTACATTTTTAAAGTTACATCAAATCTCTCACAAATATTTTATAACTTTTTCAAAATTCTATTAATAAAAAAGAAATGATGATTGTACTTTTCTTTAATGATACCAATTTAAAGTAGGATGAAAGTAATAATCTCTAACTATCAAAAATAAATCTGTAGTATTCTATGAAGCCCTGTTTAAAAACAACAATTCCAAAAAAGTTGATCCTGTCAGATTACAGAAACAACTGAAAGTCCTAAGCTCATTTTTAACTTTGAAAAATAAAATGAAAAGATTATCCAAACAACATATCTACCAAATTACTAATCTGTAATTTCTTGACAAATGTTTGTGGCAAGGCAATACTACTGTATTTTAAAACAAGCTCCAGTTCTTAACTTATATTCAAAGACTGTAAGACTGTGACTACTTTAAAGTCTGCATATGGCTAGAGACATTTTATGAGTTTAACTCTTCTTTTATTTATAAGAAAAACAAAAGTTAAAAATTAGTCACTAGTTCAGTCTTCTTATGAATATATTTGTTTTTTTGGCAACTTGTTAAGGAGTAACAGTAAAGGAAATCTTTTTTTTTTTTTTTTTTGAGACAAGGTCTTACTCTGTTGCCTGGGTTAGAATGCAGTGGTGTCATAGCTTACTGCAACCTCCAACTTCTGGGCTTAAGTGATCCATCTGCCTCAGTCTCCCAAGCAACTAGGGCTACAGGCATGTGCCAACAGGCCCAACTAATTTTTTCTAATTTTTGTGGAGATGGGGCCTTGCTATGTTCCTCAGGCTGGTCTCAAATCTTGGTTCAAGTGACCCTTTGCCTCTGCCTCCCAAAGTGCTGAGACTGCAGGCGTGAGTCACCATGCCTGGCAGGAAATATTTTTTATGGTGCTCTGAAGATAAAGATCTACCCACAAAAAATTCAGTTTAGAGATACAGAGATGGGAACTTAGACATGTCATAGACAGTCTTCCAGTCTTCCCAAACAACACAGAAAATTGATCTAGGCTTATACTTTATTACTAAGGGAAAGAAGGCCTATTAAAAAGATTCAAGAGGAATATATGAAGGATGAATTATTCTTTCCTAAGCTAAAGGGAAATGAAAATTAAGTGAATACTTCAAAAGTTATCTGTTGAAAATTAATCAACATACAACATTCATAACATTGGTAGAGCCTTATACAAAAATTGGGATAAAATCTTAACTTCCCCTGAATTGTTCTGGCCTTTACCCCAAACTATTACAACTCTTTTTCTTGCTCCTCTCTCAGGATCACTTGGTGCATTGACTTCATCTTTACCTCAAGCCACTTCTCCTCTCAGTACTTCCCTCTAATAACTACTTCTACTCTAGCCCTCAATTGTTTGTATATTTCTTGGGCATACAAGAATCATATTTAGAAAACAGGAAACATTTAACATGTCCGGTGCTGAACATGGACTAGATAGAAGCCTAAAAGAACTTTTAGCACCAGGAGATATAAGAAGGAGCTAGAGCAAAAGGAAAGGCATCTGTGGGCTTAACTGTGAAAAACACAGGTAGAGCATTCTAGAGAGAAAACATAAGCAATGGCTTAGAACTAGAAATGACCATGGCATGTTTTGAGAGAGCTAGCTAGGTGATTTTCACAGTTAGGAGACTTTCCGGGAGAAGCAGATCAGGAGGGATTGGGTAGGACAGGGTCTTCCAATATAATGATTACTAATAAAATAACAAATGGTGCTAAGACTTATTGAGTACTTCTACATGGTAGCCAGTATGCTTAATTCTCTATATGTCATTTAATCTTCACAGGAAATCTATCAGGTGGGGATTAATGCTCCTCATTTTGCAACTGAGGAAGCTGAGTCTTACATAACCCATCTTGAATCACTCAAATGATAACAACAGGTACCAGGTTATGAATCCAATTTTGACTGATTCCAAAGTGTGCCTCTTTCCACTATACCTAGTATTGGTGGTAGGGAGTGGCAGATTAATTTCTAGTAATATATATCTGAGTGGCAGAATTAGTAGGCTGAGGGGGGAAAGAAGTTAATGATTTATAATTTGAGTTAAAAAAAAAACCCCAATAATTAAACAATAAAGAGAAAAAAACATTTATAATGACGGTCAACAGTAATTTATCCTTCATTAAGGTTTTATTATTATTATTATTATTATTTTTGAGATAGGATCTTGCTTTGTCACTCAGACTGGAGTGCAACGGTATGATCATAGCTCACTGCAACCTCCAACTCCTGGGCTGAAGGGATCCTCCTGCCTCGGCTTCACAAGTAGCTAGGATTACAGGTATGTGCTACCACGCCTGGCTTACATTTTAAAATTTTTGTAAAGATGGGATCTCACTACAAAAGATTCCATCTTTTGTTGCTCAGACTGGTCTCAAACTCCTGGCTTCAAGTGATCTTCCTGCTTCTGTTTCCCAAAGTGCTGGGATTAGAGGTGTACCTGACAGGTTTTATCTTGTATAAAGAATGCTCAAGTTTTAATTTTTTAAAAAGTCACTAAAAATTAGAAACAAACTTAAATTCTCTAAGGAAATAAACTATGATGTACACTAGAGTACTATGTAACCATGAAAAATGTTTTTGAAGTATTTTTAATAACATGAAAAATTACTTAGGCTATAAAGTTAAGAAATAAGGAGATATAAATTACGAAGTTAATGAAAATAGCAAAAAGTAAACAGTGGCTATTATTAAAATATAATCCTGAGGTGAAGAGCATACAGGGGTACAACATATTGCCTTGTGTGAGCTAATTTTTGAATAGCAAAATTGTCTAGTAACTTGAGTTTCCTTTTTTTTTTTGAGTTTCCTTTTAAGATTACATTGTTTGCTTTTCTGTTTGAATTTTCATTTGTATGAAACTTTATCATTCAAGTAAATTTTTTAAAAACCTTTTTATATTTGGCATTTTAATTTCATATCTGAAATTTTATAATTTAAATTGAATTTTAGTTTTATTTTCTATGACAAAAAGTTATCAAAAACCAAACCAAATCAAAATATTACCAAGCATTTTTTAAAAAATTATATATTTTACCTGGCCATTTCCAAGCAGAGATACATCTTCCCCCATCAGAAAATAGGATCCAAAAAAGAAAATAAAGGCATGACTGAAACCCAGGATGGTCCAATAAAGAAATTTATTAATGCTTAAGAGACGATTTTTACTAATGTCTCTGTAAATTAAAAAAAGAAGAGAAAAAGGAACATATTAAGAATCATTTATTGTTTACCTACTACACAATTATAATTTGATAATTTAAAAACGAGATGGATTTTTAATTTAAAATGCTTGAAAATATTAGCAGAAACCCAAACTTACAAACCACTGCTTGTAATATACATCTGTGTAACAGTTTATAGTTAACATAATATATTCAAATACATTTTCTCATTTGATGAAGAAATATGATATAGGCATAATATGTCAGTTTAATTGTGAAAAGCTGATTTATCTGTTATTATATTTTCAGTTAACATTTAATCACTCTACCATTATGGTCTCTTTTTAGTGAGGTCATTTGAGTTAGGGTCAGCAGTGAGGGTCCTAATAAGTTCACTTCCAACAATATCTATAATGGGAAGAAAAATCTGTGCCAATCTTGGGTCAAGCCCTGTCCTACATATCCTGGGAAATTGAAGTAAGTTATTCCATAACTGAATAATTAAATACCTCTCTAAGTGGTATCTCTATAGTAGCTTACAGTGGAAACCATAAGCTGGTCCTGAGGAATAGGTCTCAAGCACATCTCTGTGATTACTTGGTTCTGGGGAAGCAGGAATAAAGCAGGGGATCTGGGATGGGAATTAATACCCTTAACCCTGCATTTCGTATTGATTATTACTTGTAAATTGGGTAATAGTAGAATATAAACTAATTTTTTAGGAATTCTAGAGAACACCAAGTCCTAATTTCTTTTTTTGCACACAAAATGGAATATTATTGTTTTGCAATATTAAGCGCAAATTACACAATTACCCAATGCATTCCTAGAATGAAAGTATTCATTCTTACAGATACTAGAAAAATTATTCAAATTTTCTCTTTGAAAAAAATTATTCAAAATTTTCCCCTTGATATTCAATAATTTTAAATCATGACAATTACTAGTAAAGTTTTAATCATCAAAGCACTAATTTGCTTATTTTTAAGTACTTTTAAAAAATGATAACTATTTAATACATTGCTTGCAATCAGAAATATTATAGACCTTTAATACTGGAATATACTTACCGATAGAGGGTGGGTTTGTTCTGTAATACATGAGGGTCTATATGTTGTTCCAAAAGACTATATATTAGAACAGGTAGGGAAGTAAAACAAATATTGTATAAAGTCAGGTACACGCTGTCATATAATGTCTAGAAAGAGAAATTGGTAGGAATGCTGAGATTCTAAATTATGAATTAGTACTATACTTATGCATATAATCACAAAGAAGCATATTAAAATAGCATAAAATTATAGTTTATCAATTTATATTAAAATGAATTTTAATAATTCCAATTAGCTTTTAATATAGACATAAACATATAATGTTCCTAGATTTATTTCTTTGTGGGAATTGGAATATTTTACTATGTCAGGTGATTCTAAAATTCTAGTGAATTGAATTGACATTTCAAGATTTTCCACAATTTGATCACTGTAAAGTAATTTTACACAATTCTCGTACAAGCACGCCAGCCTTCTTACTTATAATTCCTTTAGAAGAATTCCTTAAAACACATACAGGATTTTTTCATGGCTTTGTTGCCCATCTATGTCCTACTTTTCCTTTAAGGCATAGAACAAGACTCTCTTCTTCCATGAAACTTTGCACAATTGCCCAAGTTCCTGATGATAGCTTTCTCCTCTAAACTGTCACAGGTCCTACAGTTGGTATCAATTGCTTAGCATTTTGCCTAAGCTTCATATATTGTTTTAATTTTTATTAATACTGCCTCCCTAATTACACTATAAACTCCCTGAAAACATAATTAAAATAGGTCCTGTCCCCTTGTCATATGGTCTTATCACATTCTTTAGTTCATTTAGGTAAATAAACTGTTACTGGCAATCAGTGTCCAAGCAGATATTTAGAGTTATAGGTTGTAAAAAGAGGAGAAAAAAGCAATTAAGGATAGGAACAACTCATTAAAAATCTAAGATAATTAAGTTCTTGTTTTTTCAATAAATTTGGACCAATGTCTTGATCAATTTGAGCTGTAGAGTGTTGTATGTGAAAAGGGTGCTCAATTAGTGAGAAGTAGTAGCTCCAAGTCATGGTTTAGTCATTAACTTAGCTAGGGTGAGTTACCTGATGTCTGTGGATTTCACTTTCCTTTTCTAATAAAACATACTAAATCAGGAATTGCAAATATGTAACATGTGCACACAAAAAAAGACCCACTCTGTGCCCGTCACAGCCACTGCTAACAAATTACGGTATTTTCCCACTGAGCCTATGGCTTCAAAAACCTTGTCAATATTGCACTCCAGGTATCTTTATCAATTATTATCTTTAAAACTAGCTTCTGAGGTTAAAACCTATATTGTCATCCCTATACTAAATCACTAAGGTTCTTTCCAAACCTAAAAAATTCTGAGCCAAATATAAAAATGAGGTAAATCTCCAATATTAACTGTTCTGGCTTGATATGGATTCTACAGAAATACCATAAAGAAGTTGAAAAAAGTTATCAAAATTCTCTGATAAGCTGTTAAGAGTTAATAACTATTTTTAAAAAATCATCCAGAATTATAATATATTTTAGCATTAACATTCACCTCAAACTGAAAAGCAGAATAAATATTATGTTATGCTGATTAAATACACAAAGCAAAACATTTTGTCTAGTTACCTGTAGAAGAAAAATGAGAAAGTCCCTCCAAATGTCTATCGAAATCCAAACATAAATACCTTATTCTAAAAGGACAAAACATAAGCTTCTGTTTACTTACTTGTTGAGAAAATAAACAGTAGAACTGATATAAAAATTGAGGTGTTATAAAGCAGACATTCTGAAAAATAAGATTAAATAAGGAATAATTAAAATATTTAGGTCTAAAAGAGAAACATTTTTAAAAATGGCTACTAAGGTGTCCATAAACACAATCTCAAATAATATGGTAAGCAGAGGATAAGGATTTGTCTATATAAAACAGGAAAGTAGGATTCCCATTTTGTTAAAAAAATGTCTAAAAGCATTTTATGCACCAGTACAGATATCAGAATGAAAATACCCTTGACTCCTATCTTTGCCAAGCAATACTACAATTTTGAATTTACAACCTTCCACCTATTATTCAATTCTTTTAATATATAGTACACTAAGTAAGATTTACTTAAACTTTAGGGCTATGACAGCTTTAAAATGCAAAAGTACTTCAAATACACGATAAATAGAACTGTCAAAACATCTTTCCATCTCAATATACTCATATTCCAAGTAAAAGCTAGAATAATAAATCAGAAGAAAACTGCCATCATCATCTTACAGCAATGTGTAGTCTACTACTTGTATTCTTTTACTGGCTTGCAGCTATTAGTTATAGGAATATGTGCAATATAGGACATTGCTATATTAAATATATTGGTAACAGGAGCTCTTAATGTGGGTTCCCGCTCTCCTCAAAAGGATCCAGAGATAGAATAGTATTTCAATATAATTAGTTTCCTTGTAATCCTATGTATTTTATTTTATGCATATAAAAACCTCATACTGAGGAGCTCATACATTTTGCTAGACTACCAAAGGGTCATTCATGGCACAAAAAGGTTAAGAACCTCTGTTTGAAGCCATCATATTGTAGTTAAATCAAAACTTATTACTGGTTCAGGAAAAAATAACTTTAAAGAAATCAAATTTACTGTGTTCTAATTTGCATGGAATAAAACATCAATTTTAATTTTAAATTTTGATGTGTTTTGAAATTTTTTTATACATTACCACCATAATAAAACTAGAGAACTTTTCTATCACCCCAAAAAGCTCTCTTATGTCCTTTTTCCAGTCAATTCTATCACCTGAACCCTTGGCCCCAGGCAACCACTGATTTACTTTCTGTTGGTATATGTTAGATTTATGACAAACTACTGTTATTTTACTTATAGACACTATTTTTAAGAAAAATGTATATGGTTATAACATTCCTCAAACTGAAACTTCAAATTATTATATCAATAATTGATTCTAAATATCTATATGAAACTCACCTTGTAAAAAAAATACTGTACAAGGGTAGCTATTCTAATATAATAAAAATGACCATGAACAAAAAGCAATTTGGAGAGGAATTTAAATCTAGCTATTGCATAGTCACTGTTTCTTGCAGCCTGTCTTCCTTCTTTACCCATGATTCCTGTAACAAAGGGGACAGAAAGGCATGTTCACTTATAACTGATTAATTTTTATGATGTATCTGCAAATATCTTAATTATTTATAGTAGTTAAACACGGACTTTGGAACACTGAATCCTAGTAAGTCAGCAGATAGCAGATGTCTAAAAGGTTGCTCTACCTAAATATGTATTTAATATAAAGCTACAATATATGTCAGACATATTATACCAATTTTTAAAGAATTAGAGCAAAATAAGATAAAATACAATTAATATAAAAATAATATTGAAAGTTCAGGATCTAGCAGGAGCATCAATTATTATACCAGTAAGCACAAATACTGGGTAACAGAGTTCTGATGGACAGAATGCTATAAAATAGATTTAACTTCACTATTTCCAATGAATATAAAAATATTCAAATTGAATAATTTGAACCTAGCAAAAATAATGAGTATATTTAACTGATTTAAAACTTTCATGGTGCCAGGCACAGTGGTTCACGCCTGTAATCCCAACACTTTTAGAGGTCGAGATGAGAGGACTGCTTGAAGCTAAGAATTTGAGACTAGCCTGGGTAATGTAGTGAGACCCCATCTGTACAGAAAATAAAAAAATCAGCTGAGCCTGGTGGCATAAGCCTGTAGTTGAAGCTACTCAGGAGGCTGAGGAAGGAGGACAAGGATCATTGGAGCCCAGTAATTTGAGGCTACAGCGAACCATTATCCGGCCACTGCAACCCAGGCTGGGCAACAGAGTGAGACTCTGTCTCTAAAAAACAAACAAACAAACAAACAACCTTTCGTGCATAAGTCAAACAAAGTGTGCTTTTTAAAAGAAAAATATAAATTTAGAATAAATAAATTTAAAAAAATAAAAGAAAAATGTACAATATCATTTGAAATCAATGCATTGCTTTATCTGACAAATAGGAGTACTTTTTTTTAGGTTACAATAATCCTTTAGGTTTCAAAAAGCAAGAGTTATTGCTAAGTTTTTTTTAATTTGAAAGCCACTTTTAAAATTAAAATTTGAAATTTTTGCCAGAAAAGTATCAAAATGTTCCAAAATGTACAGGCAATGAAAATCATCCAGATTCGTAACACCTAGGGAAAACCACTGTTTTTAGTCTATGTCCTTCCAGAATTTTTCTTTCTGCTTATTTCCTGTGTGGTTTAATATATATAAAAACATGTATAAAAATGGGATTATTTGGTAACATGCTTTTGTTACCTAACAGATTATGGGCATTGTTTATAATATATAGCGCGTTTATCAACATGTTCAACTATTTTCTTAGAAGAAATTCCTCGAGGCATAATTGCAAGGGCAATAGACGTATATTTAAAAATTTTGTTATGCATAATAATGCAAGGTGTAACAATTTACTCTCTCACTAACATTGTATAAGAGGATTTGTTAATCTATACCTTTGCAAACTCCAGATTTATCAATCTTTGTAGTTTCTGCCATTCTGAAAAGCAACTTTAACTTGTATTTCATTGATTGTTAGAGACCAAACATTATTTTCATACATTTAGTATTCATTTTAAATTTCTCCTTTTCTGACAACTGATGGCTCACATTCTTCTGCATATTTCTACTTTAGTGTTTTTCTTATTACTAATTTGTTAAGACTTCATATATTAGGAATATTAAGACTTTGTCATCTATTTTGCCAACATTCTTTACTAGTTTGTCTTTCATCTTTAAAATTTGTTTTGGGAGGCCGGGCGCGGTGGCTCACTCCTGTAATCCTAGCACTCTGGGAGGCCGAGGTGGGTAGATTGCTCAAGGTCAGGAGTTTGAAACCAGCCTGAGCAAGAGTGAGACCCCATGTCTACTAGAAATAGAAAGAAATTGGTCAACTAAAAATATATAGAAAAAAAAATTAGCCAGGCATGGTGGTGCATGCCTGTAGTCCTAGCTACTCAAGAGGCTGAGGCAGGAGGATTGCTTGAGCTCAGGAGTTCGAGGTTGCTGTGAGCTAGGCTGATGCCACAGCACTCTAGCCCAGGCAACAGAGTGAGAATCTGTCTCCAAAAAAAAAAAAATTTAAAATTTGTTTTGGGAGAGTTTCTACCATTGTATGATCTTTTCCCTATAGTTAATTACAGATAGTTCCTTTCTTTGGTATTGTGCTTAAAAGACCCTTCCACATTTCAAACAGTAAGATTATTCATTAAAATTTCTTCTATTACTTTCTATGGTCTTTAAAAATTATTTACATCCTAATCCATCTGGAATTTGTTTTACTATATGTAATGGAAAAGGACCCAATTTCTCTTTTTTCCAAATATTAATAACTACCCAATTTTATCAATATTTTTACAGAACAGTTTGTATTTATGTGAAACATTTCTTTGTTATACACTAAAACCTTCCAGATTCTTGAATCTATTCTAGTCACTGACCTGATAACTACCCGTTGCAGGACACTGTAGACTGTTCCAGAACACAGACTAGCCTCTCTTTTAACTCTCAAGTTTTATTCTTCAATTAAAAAAACCCATGCCCACACTTTTTATCTTTTGCTGTGTATTTGTAAAATAAAATTATAGAGGAAGACAGGTCAGACTATGGTTAAAATAGAAAAGGGTTAATAAATTAAATATAATTAAATAATAATAGTAGTCTGAATCCAATAAAAGTTTTAGGCAAAAAGAAAAGAAATTAGAATAAAAGTTATTCAAATCAGAAAACTATTTGAATTTTTTTTTTTTGAGACAGAGTCTCACTCTTGTTGCCCGGGCTATAGTGCTGTGGCGTCAGCCTAGCTCACAGCAACCTCAAACTCCTGGGCTCAAGTGATCCTCCTGCCTTAGCCTCCTGAGTAGCTGGGACTACAGGCATGTGCCACCATGCCTGGCTAATTTTTTCTCTCTCTGTATTTTTTTAGTTGGCCAATTAATTTCTTTCTATTATTAGTAGAGACAGGGTCTTGCTCTTGCTCAGACTGGTTTCGAATGCCTGACCTTGAGCCATCTGCCCACCTCGGCCTCCCAGAGTGCTAGGATTAAAGGTGTGAGCCACCGCGTCTGGCCTGAAGTTTTATATTTTATTATAGTTTGGTGCAATTTGTTGTCTCTAAAATTATCTTTAAAATGTGTCAAAATACTTTAAAAGGTATAAAATGGCACATAAAAATAAAGTTACTTTTATTATGGAGAATTGGCAAAGATAAATTCACTAATGTATTTATTTCCTTTAAAATTTAGAACTAAAATATACTCTATAATATACCATAACATATAATAAAAATAAAATATACTGTAAAATATAATATAGTGTACTTAATCACAATAGGTTTCTGATGTGGATACACTGTGATACATTACCATGCTGCATTTAGTTTTCATTCACATATTTGATTTGTAATTTAATCTACAAAGGGAAAATTCAAAACCACAAAATAATTACAATAACTTTAAAAGTTTAGGAAAAAAATCAATTACCTATGCCAACATGTGCTTCCTGTATCATGCTTACATCATTAGCACCATCACCAACAGCCAATGTTATGGGTTTCTCAGGTGAGATTTTTATCAGTCTTATTACCTGAAAGACATACAATGAATAGTTCTTTGTGATAACATTTTAACTTTCTTATATTTACATAAAGTCATTTATCTAAAATGACTCTTGTCGTAAGAACAGTAATGAAAAGAAGTTTGAATTTTATATTAGACAATTTTCATAGGCATTCATTTTTTTGAGGGATATCTCCATTAAGATTTTAGGAGTGTCTTTCAGAAATGTCACAACAGAGAATTATCTTTGGATTTTATGATGAGAAGAATCTTTTAAAATATAGCTTAAGTATTTAAAAACCTTAATAACTTAATTATGTCAAAAGGTAACTGCACTTAATTGTTAGGAAAAATTTTGCTTTCTCAAAAAATTATTTTTTTCACTTAATATTAAGAGGAAAGACAATTGTTTTCTCCTGTGATAAAATTTAAAAAATTTTAAATAAGCAATCAATATTAAATTCAATGAAATCAAAAGAAAGGTTTCTTTGGAATTCTTGAATGTTCTTTTATAAAGAACCTAGGCATTAGCTCTGTTTGGCAGTTTTAGTCTCCAAAGACTGGAGTACATTAGTTATTATATAGGCACTGTAGCAAAATTCCATGTAGTCAAAAAAACTGGAAGTCTAATTTGTTAGGCCTATATATGAAATGATCAATATATAGACATGCATTGCAAAGGATTTGTAAAAAATACAATCTAAGACCTCACATTCCCAATTTGGAATTATAAAAATGTTTGTATAGACTTTCAATTGAATCACAGGTAGCTGAAATTTAAATATTTTCTGTATATACAACAGCTTCATATTACAAGTTAAGTAGCTTTTCCACTTTTTACTAAAGCTCTATTTATCACTTTATAGCCACTTTAACAAATAATTACTACTTCATAAATATGTAAGAATAAGCAGAGATCAACAGAACCATCTGAAAGTACAGATGAATTGAAGTACTCTAGGCTCTTTCACTAGCTAAGTAACTAACTTGTGTAGTATTAGTTATCACAGTTTAAATTTGTATTTCAGCAAGAACACAAATCTGCTACCTGTCACAACTTTCTATGTCATTATAAATAGTTGAATCTTTAATGTTCACTGTGAGAAGTCTAATGTATGGTTAAAATTCATAATATGATAAGTGACTGACTCCTAGTAAAATGGAACTATGTAAGGTATTAACATAAAAGAACATTTTTAGATCTAAATATCTTTATCAGGCTTTTCATAACATATACACACTTTTGCTTTCTGCAGTGGTGCCATACGACAGCATAATACAGCTGAACAATTTCTACAAACTTCCATAAATAGTTTTTCATGCTCCCTGAGTGCAAGAGATAGGCTGGTCCCATCCACTACCAGCCCATGCTGAATCACATGATCCTCTGTAATTCTGAAAGAGAAAATAATTATATCCTCTGTAACATACTTTTAAGCACATTATTTATACAAAAGATTCTTACTGAAAGATGGATTGTTCACCCACAGACCTTACTGTTACAAGACCAGTAAGTTAGGAAAAAACTCAATTGTATTACCTGAAGGTTACAATTAAACAGTACTGAGAGTCACTGATACAGACTGAACAGATGATATTCAATATTACAATGATCTGATAAGTAGATATAGTAATTGTATTTTCTAAAATGTGAATTATAACACATAATCTGAGGATATTCTCCCAAACTGTGAGCATGAAAAAGTCTTACAAAAACTGAAACATTGTTAAACATTTAGCAAATTCTACTAATTTGAAAAAATTAAATGAAATCAAGAATGTTCAGGAAATCCATGAGCTAGATTCACCACATGTGTAAACAGGAAGGAAAAAGATGAAGGAATCAGTACTATCTTTTGATATTAACCTCTATGATGGATTGTAACATCAGATATTACTATTATGGAACATGGATAACACCTTACTTGTGGGCATATGCTACACAAGTGCTACTCAAAGTTCAGTGTGACTACTGGCAGCTGGGCAAACTATTTGTTGCCAGGAAGAGACAAGGAGCTGGCACTAGTATATAAATCAACTATATCACCAAACACACGATTTTATTCAACTGTTTTTTTCCCTCAACCCCCCATTGGTAATAAGACTTTCTTGATGAAGAAAGTAGTACATAGATTTATATTTTGGGGCAAGCTTATGTTATTGGAAATCAGCACTCAGGGTAGCATCATGCTGTCCCCTCCAAAATTCATGCTGAAACAATCTCCACCATGGTGGTATTAAGAGGTGGGGGCCTTTTGGGAAGTGATTAAGTCATAATATGAGGTCTGCTTTCATGAATGGATTAACACCCTGATACAAGAGACTTCAGAGAGAGTTTGCCCCCTCTTGACCTTAGTCCCTTCCATCTGGTAGGACACAGCAACCCTCCCCTTGGAGGATGCAGCAACAAGGCACTGTCTCAGAAGCAGGGAGCAGCCCCCACTATACAATCTTCTGGCACCTTGATCTTGGCCTTCCCAGCCTCCAGAACTGTGAGAAATAAATTTATGTTCTTTATAAATTACCCAGTCTCAGGTATTTTGTTATAGCAGCACAAATGAACTGAGACAGCAAGTCTAAAATTCACTTTAAGGGTATAGTATTCAATTTATAATACAGTTTTTGTACAAAAAGGGAGGAACAATACTAATGATCATAACATATTCATTAAAACCACATATACAGAAGACTTAAAGAAAATATGCTAAAATATAAGTATCTTTAGATGATTGTATTATGGCATTAACCACTATACCTTTATAATTTTCAGTATTTTTCAAGTAGACAATTATTACTTTTATAATCAGAAAAAATATATAAAGGCATATATAAGGTAAATCGCTCTGAGCAGTTAATTTCTATGTTTTAGGAAGTTCTCCTTGACATTACGGTATTTAAATGTTTACGCATCCACAATGGTGTTGGCACTGCTCTCAAACTATAATTATTAATACCTAGATCACCTTTTTTGCATTCAAGCAAACACCCTTCTGACAGTTGTACTGTCTTTTTAAAACATCTCTTAAATAAGCTTTTCTTAGATGAAATCCAGAGGTTAGTAACACATCAATGCCTGCACAAAAGACATAAATAAAGCCTTGAATGTATATTAACAACCATGATGTTATCTTTCTGTGTTTGTTTTTCTGGGTTAGTATCACAAGACTGCAAATGACAGGAACCTGTAGGAGACCTAATATGCCTACATGCAAGCAGCCCTGATTCTCACAATGAAGCCCTTCTTAACTTATTGCGAAAAATTAGACTGTGTTAAATGGAGGCACCATTTGCCTCCCTATGGGGCATAAATTTGATGTGCCTATAAAAAATGATTTATAAAAAAGACAGAATTTAGAGTATAAATTCTTATACTCTAAATTTATACTCTGAATTCTTATGAAAAAATCTTTGAACAGTAAAATGCAGATTAATATCACAGTTTGGTCATGCAAACTAGCTCAGAGGTTGGCAAATATTTTTTGTAAAGAGCCAGAGTAAACATTTCAATTTTAAACTCTGTGGGCCAAGAGACAAAATTGAGGATGTTATACAGGTGCTTATATAATGAGAGAGAAAAGAAAGTTCTGCAAAATTTTTATTGACTAAGTTAAAAATGTAGTTAATAATTGAGAATTTTTTAAAATAGAGAATAATGTATAATGAGAAGAATGAGAATCTTTTCTTGGGGGGTGGATAATATTCTGCTTAATTGGAGTTCAAAGTTAATGTTCCCTACCATCAAAATTAATTATAAACGTCCACCTGGTAATGCCTATCTGTAATGAGATTTTACATTTCAATATAATGGAACTATACGTAATGAAATTTATAATTCATCTTTCAAAACACCTTTCAAACAGGTAGCACAGCCAAAATATTACTGCAAAATAAACATAATGCTTTGCCATGTGATTCAATAAAAAATAATCCCCACTCCATTGTGCCTTAAAAGTGTGATATTGAGGGTGGGGCAAGAGAAAAGAAAAAAAAAAGTGTAATATTAGAAGTCCATTTATCTTTTCTTGTTTGACATGATAGCTATATACTGACAATAAAAACAGTAAAATATCATGATACGGTATTATGCATGGCACTTAAAACACTATCAAGTTATAACTGCGTCACTGTGATTTGTAGTGCATCAAGCGGCCGCGTGAAGTGATGAGAGAACGTCATAAGGTCTCTGTCGCAACTACTCAACTCTGGTGCTGATATATAAAAGCAGTTGTTGACAATACATAAACGAATGTGGTTGTGTTCCAATCAAACTTTATAGACACTGAAATTTAAATATCACATAATTTTTACATCATGAAATATTCTTTGGATTCCTTTCCATCCATGGAAAAATATAAAAATTACTTTTAGCTTATGGAGGATAAAAAACAGGCAGTGGGCCATATCTGGCCATAGTTTGTTGATCCCATGACTGCATGATACAGATATCTATATTCTTACCTTCTGGAAAGCTGCCTCAACTGTTCAGCACATTCGTTGTCTGATTTCTGGTTTGTAAGTTCAAGGATGTTCATGGTTCTATGAAAGTGTCCACATGATAAACTCACACTAACAGCTGTTTCATGTTTATCTCCAGTAAGTACCCATACTTTGATACCAGCCATTCTCAATGCTTCAATCGTTTCTCGAACTTTATCTTGTAGTCTGAAAATAAAAGAAACAAATTAATAGTAGAGAATACTTTTCTGCTGTGCATGGTGGTGTGTGTCTGTAGTCCCAGCTACTAGGAGAGGTGAGATGGGAGGATTGCTTGAGTCCTGCAGTTTGATGTTACAGTGAGCTATGATCATACCACTCCCCTCCAGCCTGAGCGACAGAGCAAGACCGTCTCTCTCATTCATTCGTTCCTTCACAAATAAATAAAAAAAAAAAAAGAATACTTTTTTGACTGTATGTTAAGTATAAACCACATAGCATATGAAAGGTAAATTCTAAAATCCTTGACTTAGGAATGTGTATATAGAAATATAACTGAAATTTTCTCCCATTAGGAAATAAAAAAGAATAAACAGATTAGTGATCATCTGGTTAACAAAAAAATCAACTAATTAAAATCTAAAACTTCCTATTTTAAGAGTATATCTTCAAAGATGATTTTTATAGGACCAAACTATGTGGTCTTCATAAACTCCTATTTTATTGGAAGTCTTGAATTTCAAATCAGAAGATGATTTTTCAGCTGGGAGCAGTGGCTCACCCCTATAATCCCAAAACTCTGAGAGGCCAAGGAGGGAGGACTACTTGAGGCCAGAAGTTTGAGATCAGCCTAGGCAACACAGTGAGACCCTTGTCTCTACAAAAAATAAAAAAATTAGCTGGGCCTGGTGGTATATGCCTGTGGTCCTAGCTACTCAGGACACTGAGGCTGGATGATGGCTTGAGGTCAGGGGTTCAAGGGTGGAGTGAGCTATGACTGTGCCACTGTATGCCAACCCGGGTGACAGAGCAAGACTTTGCCTCAAAAAAAAAAAAAAAAGGAAGAAGAAAAAGAAGAGTTTTTTCTTTTTGTTTTGTTAAGAAAATCTCTCAAATCACTCACATAATTTAAAAAATCAGACCATGGAAAATAAAGGACTACATAACTTTAGGCGAGCCTCAGAATCTCACGAGGACAACTGAAAAGTAAATGAAAGCCTAAATTACACAAACATGCATACACTCTTACATCTATGGTGCAGAGGTGCTGGGAAGCAAACACGAAGAATAAAAGGACTTCAAGGAATTCAAAGGCTAAGAGGAGAAAGTTTTTAAACATATGATTATAATATAGTGCCACAAGGACTACAATAGAACTACCTACAATGAGACTTCACAAAGAGAGAATTTTTAATCCTGTTAGATGCCAGGAAAAGTCTTACTGGAGTGGGGCTAATATTTGAGCTATACTTTATGAACAGGTATTCACAGATGGATAGGGAAGGGAAGAATCATCCAGGCAGAAGGCACAGCCTTCCCAAGGAACAAAGGCACAAAATAGAATAGTTTTAACTACAGTTGGTGTGCAAAGGAAAACTACAGTTTGGTATTACTGAAACATAAAGTAGAAGTGGACAGTGGTGGGAGGTGAGGCTGGAGAATTAAGCAGGTGTTTAAAGTCTTTGCATGGCCACGGAGCAGTATTCTAAAAATCCGAACTTACAGGGAAAACTATAGATAGCTCGTTTTTTTCATCTATTACAGATCTCTACCTAGAACAAAATTTATATAAGCTGATTGGGAAAAATTAAGGTTTTAATTCTCTATTTTGATTTTAAATATATTAAGTTATAGGATGTTAATAAACAGAATTTATGTCATATATTAGAAACACTTGGCTAGAAAAATTCTTAAGAGAGAAAAATGATACCACTTACTTATCTGATGCTTACCTGTCTTCCACTGCTGTAGCTCCAAGTAATATCAGGTCTTTCTCTATGAACTGAAAGGTGTCTGCCAATTTTTCTTCCCGTTGCTGCAAGGCAGTCCTGGCTTCAAATAGGCGTCTATCTATTGCCTCATACTCTTTAGATGTAAACTGTCTATAGGCTATACACAGAGTTCTTAGCCCTTTCTAAGACAAAAAAAGAGAAAAAAAAAAGAAAACATTGAACACAAATGAGTAACGGAAAAATCAAGAACTCATTAAAATAAACTGAGGACCCATTACCAAAAATTAATTACAAATCATTTAAAAAGTACTATCATCTAGTGATAGGAAATAAATGAAATGTCACAAAGCCCTAGTGACCTGAGTTATGGGACACATTATCATAGCATTTTCAATTTCTGATGAGTTCTTAAAAATAATTAAGGTCACTGATTTATAGAATATTAGAGCCTACAAAGGATCATAAAGACTATCTTATTTGTGTTTTAAAACTGTGTTACATGGAAAGCCAGAAAGTCCTATAAGGATACCTTTAGGATTGTTAAGAGAGAGATGTGGCACCAAGTTCTACTCTCCTGTTTTAATTTGCAAATCCACTTTTACCTATTTTGTAAGGTTTTTTTTTTTTTAAGCAAAGTAGAACATAATTTCCTGAGAATTCATTATATGACAAAATTTGCCATTCAAATAAAGAAGTCTATAAAATGGGCATTATCAAACAAACAGTACTTTCTAGATTTAACAAATAAATGATTTCAAATATTATATCTTCAATAGTAAATTGGTATCAGAATTTATTATCTGATTCTACGGGGCTCAAAGTTTTCTTATGGCATTAATCTCTGAAAGTTTATATCTAAATTCTAAGATTTATAAAAGTTTGCTTGCTATACACTTTCCCAGAAAAACTCATAATAAATGTTCTAATAACAGAACTTTGAAAGAGTAGATTTTAAAATACTATATGACAATACTTGGCATATTTCTAAATACTGGCATTCCTTGGTTTATAAAGGAATCATATCTATAAATATTCTCTTAAATAACAGTTAAGGGATCATCAATTATTTATATATGAATGAATTCATCCTACAACAAATAATTATTGAGCACCAGCTATGTGCCAGCATTGTTCTGGATATTAAAATGGTGGTAAGGTAGACTAATGTCTTTGTTCTTATGGATGTTACAGTGTGGTAGAGGAACTAGATCATAAACAATTAGGAAACCCATAATGGCAAAAATAAAATCATAAACTAGTAAAGGAGACAGGTGAGCAGAGATGAGTAGGGAGCATACATTTATAGAAATATAAAAAGGAGAGCTCATGAGGTTCTAGGACTGAGAGAGAGCTGCTGAATAATTTTGCTATCACATGAATTGTGGTTCTTTATTTTTGTAAGATTCTCCTATATTTTTTCATATTCTAAATAGAGAGATATAATTCACATATCCTAACGTTTACCCCTTTTAGAGAGTACAAATCAGTGGTTTTTGGCATATTCACAGAGCTGTGCAATCATCATCACTATATAATTCTAGAATATTTCATTACCCACAAAAGGAATTCCATAACCATTAGTAGACATCCCCTTTCCTGCTTTCTCCAGCCCCTGGCAACCACTAATTTGCTTTCTCTATGAATCTGCCTATTCTGGATATTTCATATAAATGTAATATGTGGTCTTTTGTGACTGGCTTCTTTCACTCAGCATAATCTTTTCAAGATTCATCCATGTTGTAGCATACATCAGTACTTCATTACTTTTAATAGCCAAATAATATCCCATTATATGGATAAACCACATTTTGTCTATCCGTTCATCAGTTCCCATTAGGGTTTTCCCATTTTCTGACTATTAGAAATAATGCTGCTTATGAACATCACGTACAAGTTTTTGTGTGGACATATGTTTTCAGTTCTCTTTGTGTATACCTAGAAGAGTAACTGCTGGGTCATACAGTAACTCCATATTTACCTTCTGAGGAACTGCCAAACAGTTTTTCAAAGTGGCTGTGCCATTTATAATCCCACCAGCAAGATATGAATGAGAGTTCCAGTTTCTCCATATCATCAGAATTCCCCTGCTTTTTTTTTATAAACACCCTTTTGTAGTAGTGTAGTTTGAGTGGTACTTGCAACCAGAAGTGCTATGACTGTAACAGTTTTGAAGAGAAGACTTATACTTTAGGAAGTTAAAAGTCGGTTTTTACATAAAGAATGTGGAGCCAACAAATAATGTAACAGAACTGCAGAATTTCCATAATTTTTGGTAAATTATTAAAAAATGAATTGCCAAATCTTTGATAAATATATTTATTAGAGTTTTTTTAAATCATAGAAATTTGCACTCACCAAAGCAAATTCATCTACATGAATTCGGGTTTTTTCTATTTCTCCACCTATACATTTAGGAAGAATTGATGATTCAGCTCCTTTAGCAAATAAAAACTTTTCACCTAAAAAGAAAAAATGAGTTGTTAGGTTCTTAATATTAGGCAAATAAAAATTAATGAAAGTTTAGACTGGTTACCTGAAGGTGCCTGAACAATTACACTCATTCTCCTACGATCTGAATCAAATTCCAGAATATGAAGCAGTTTGTATCTAAAGAAAAGAAAAGAAGAAAGACAAAAACTTTACTTTTTTGAATAATATTAAGCAAATTCATGGAAAGAATCCCTATAAAAGATAAAATAGCTAACTTAGAACAAGAAATTAATCTCAACTACATTTTAATGATGATGGGTTGTGAATTATTCATAACCAAACAGTATAGAAATAGAAAGAATTGACATTGAGTACTTAGCAAATGCCATGTGCTTTACATACCTTATGTCATTTAATACTCATAAGAATTCAAGTAAGTAGGTCTTAATTCATTTTTATAGATGAGGACTATTAACCTCAGAAAGATTAAGTAATTTGTCTAAAGTCAAATAAGTCTGTGAATGGCAGAGCAAGAACTAGAATCCAGATCTTCTTCCTAGCTTCAGGTTTTTCTAATTGATTTTCAATCCGTTTTTTTTGATCCTAACAAACCTGACAAATACAACATATTCACATTAGTATCACAGGGTCATTACAGTGGTGATTCTGAACGTGTGTGTGTGTGTGTGTGTGTGTGTGTGTGTGTGTGTGTGTAGGGGAGGGGAGTGACAAAAGCCTTTCTAGGGAGCTGTGAAAGAATTTGTGTGGACAGGCAAGGTGTGGCTTAAAAAGTCTTCCAGATGAATCTTACACAATGATGTACATATGAAATGTTTTGCAAATCTGAAAGGAAAATGAGTTGAATGATTGCTTAGAAGTTGATAAAATAAGCTAGACAGGCTCCCACATAAAAGTAGTCAAAGAACGGACTCTATTTAGTATGGAAAAGCACAGTTTGGAAAAGTACAGTTTGAGCTGAGATATAATCACAATTGATAATACCTGAATGGTTTAAGTATAATAAGTGTAGACTAATTCATTTATCAAAGAATGGAAATATACTGAAAATAGAAAGCTGTTCCTTAATGTTAGAAAAATAAAATCATAGGAAATACAAGGAAAGTTTTTTTTTATTCCGTGAGTACAAACTTATGAAATCCATTACCCCAGGAATGTCAAAAATAAACATATAAGTAAATTCAAGAACCAGTAAGCTAAAATACAAATACAAGATTCACAGCAGAATATTGTCACAACTGTGATAAAAGGTAAAACTGGGATCATTCTAAAACAGAGATCAGTAAACTTTTTCAGTGAAGGGCTGGATATTAATATTTCAGGCTTTGCAGGCCATATATAGTCTCTGTTGCATATTCTTTGATTTTTTAAAAAAACAGTCCTTTAAAAATACAATATGGCTAGGCACGGTGACTCCTGTAATCCCAGCATGTTGGGAGGCAGAGGCAGGAAGGAGGACTGCTTTAGCCAAGGAGTTTGAGACCAGTGTGAGCAACATAGTGAGACCCCATCTCTACAAAAAATTAAAAAATTAGCAAGGCATGGTGGTGTGCACCTGTAGTCCTAGCTACTCAGGAGGCTGTGGATCGCTTGAGCCAGGAGTTGGAGGTTTTAATGAGCTATAATCAATGTCACTGCACTTCAGCTTGGGTGACAGAGCTTGGCTTATGGGCCATAGTTTACTGATCCGTATTTGATACTATATACTTACAATATACAGAACTTTACAATATATGAAAAAAAATTACCGTTCCAGTTTTCCAAGTGTTTTAATTTCCATAGTTTCTTCAGAATTGCCAATAAATACAATGCCAATCCTAGGGATTAAAAGGACAAAGAAAAGTAAGACTTAAGAAATGATATTTCATATTTCACAATGTCATTATAGCTTAGCTTGAGAAAAATCATTTAAAATAAAAGTTTAAAATGTATTTAAAAGTATTGCCTTTGAAAAATATATCATTACTTTTAAGAACTTGAAAGATCAGAGCAGGTTCAATATAATATAAACGCAAGTATTTCTCACAAATTGTATTACATAGATTTCATAGTAATCAGATTTGTAAAGAGATCTTAAAAAATATGACTCAAGCAAGTTTGGTAACAAAATGAATGATATACTTCAAATTTTCATTTAAAATTTAATTTAAAATGCACTTCTATTTTTATGTGTTTATAAGAATTTTGACAATTTAAGATGATGAATTTACATTTGAAAACTTTAAATGATGATTCTCTAATATTCTAACATTTATTTAAAAGGTATTTTCTGAAGATTTGGAAATTAGGCTAAATTACCTTGCAGCAGCTTCTACTAGAGCTTTTTCATCTGGTGAAGATGCATAGTACTCCAACTGGGAGGGTGCCAGGTTGGATTGCCAGGGACCATCACCAATGCATTCACTCTGAACATTGCTAATCTGTACAGTGTGACAGAGACTGACAGCTTTAAAGAAGAGATCATGTTCTTTAATCTGTAGGAACATAATTAATATCCATGATAAAAATACCATTCTGAAATCTCACTTAGGAAATCAGCAAGAGTGGTACAATCTTGATTCCTTGAATTATAGCTAGTTGCTTCTGAGTTCAAAAAGCAAAATGTCACATTTGCTTAGAACCATTCAACATATGAGCATCTTTTAGGAGGCATAACCAAATTGCAAATAAAGGGGAATGTGCTTTTGTGAAAGTAGTGAGGTCTCAAAAAATATTAAGTATATTTAAGCTCTATTTTTCAATAAAGTCTTCTTTACTTCAAGGCAGTAAGGGCTTTCCTTAACTCAGTTCCATGTATAAGCTCAGAGACGTAAGGCAGACATCCATTAAATAACAAGTGAAACTGGGCTGTAACTATAAATTCTTAGGATATTTTACAGCTTTGAATCAAAGATGTACATTTGAAATACATATTCCTTGCTCTGTTGACACTTAAAACCTTTTTTTTCATACAACCCATCAACTATGGAAGCGAATTAATTCATGTGAAACCCTTATTTATTAATTTAAAAATTGCTTACTAGCTCAATTTCATTTTCAGGGCTGGTTCTGAAAGAGGAACTTGTAAGATGGGATAAGCTGTTAAGATGGGATAAACTACTAAGATAAGTTAAGTCTCCTTCTGAAGAGTCTGGTGTTGGTCCTTCGGGTACAAGTCTACCATTGATTTCTTGGTATTTCATGCCATTAATTGAGCATTCCCGAAACTGCATCTCATTTTCTGTCAGTGTACCAGTTTTATCTGTAAACACATACTCCACCTAGAGGGGGAGAAAACGAAAGAAAATAAATTTTTGTGTTCATTCATGGTCCTATGTTAACCAAAACAAAAAAAGAAAAAAAAACCCTTGCCCTCTTAACACTGATATACCAATGCTGACATTCTTGTACTCCAACCACAATTAGATAATAAAGATGAGTAATACATGTTCTTCTGTACAGGTAACTGAGAATGTGGTATTAGTACTTTTTCTCAATCTCTTGGCTAAGGTGTTTTTAAGTGGTAGTACTCAAGGATTATCTTTGAAACAAATGGATGAAAGAAGGGATGCTTAATAATAACCTAGAATGTGAAAGGGTATCTGGGCCAGGAGAAATGGTGCAGAGCTGGGACTAGGAACACAAAATGATAGCAACATGAGAAGTTGTCTAAAATAGACATAGGAAGTTGAAACTGAGGGCAGGAAGCAAATTTAGTGAAAAGAATGAATGTTATAAAGAAAAAAACATTTTTTAAAAGTAGATAAGACAAATTATTTTATTACTTTTGGAGACTAATTACAGAAAATTTACTTTAAAAGAAGATAAGTCCATGAGGAGAAGGATGTAATAGCCAAGTCTTGATCCAACCAAGATTATAGAGAAGATGTGATTACTGGAAGTATGACTTGAAAGAAGTCTTCTAAAAAGGGAGGTAAATATCACAAGGAAACAAACTACAGGCCACTATCCCTTATAAATATAGATGTAACCCAAAAACACATAAAGGATTATATACCATGAGTATATGGGAGTTATTCCAGGCATGCAAGATTAATTCAACATAAAAAAATCAATGCAGGCTGGGCACGGTGGCTCACGCCTGTAATCCTAGCACTCTGGGAGGCCAAGGCAGGCGGATCATTTGAGTTCAGGAGTTCAAAACCAGCCTGAGCAAGAGTAAGACCCTTTCTCTACTAAAAATAGAAAGAAATTAATTGGCCAACTAAAATATACAGAAAAAATTAGCTGGGCATGGTGGCGCATGCCTGTAGTCCCAGCTACTCAGGAGGCTGAAGCAGAAGGATTGCTTGAGCCCAGGGGTTTGAGGTTGCTGTGAACTAGGCTGACGCCATGGCACTCTAGTCCAGGCAACAGAGTGAGACTCTGTCTCAAGAAAAAAAAAAAAAAAAATCAATGCAATCCATGATATTAATAAAATGGTACTTTTCCTTTATTCTATTAATAAAATAACCATCTTGATAAACGCAGAGAAAGCATTTGACAAAATCCAAAGGCACACTGGAAAAAAATTTGTTCAGAGAAGTAAAAAGGAGCTATGCTTACAATATATGAAAATATGCTTTTAGGTCTTGAATATGTGACACATAATTAAAGAAATGTGACATAAATTTATATTTAGCATAAATTTTTAAAGCCTCCTAAATGCTACTAAAAATACATAGATCAACTTCTAGTTAAACATGGCAGGTTGAGCTCATGCAGTTATCTCTGCTCCTCTTGAAACTTCATCACAATGAGAGTAAAGAAATAAAACAAGAACAAAAATAATGGTAAACAAGACAACATGAGAAGGGAGATTTGACACAAGTTTGGAAGATGGAAAGATGAATGAGTGGTAACTGATTCATCAGAGCTTAGAATCTGAAATCTAACAATGGAGAAGCCCACTACCAGAAACTCTCAGGAAGTAGACACACCAGCTACCCCTGAATATAGGAGTACAGGATGGGGCTGAAAATAGGAGGTATCAGGAGCAGTTTAAATCTTGAAACCCCTTAATAACTTGCAAAGTTGAGAATGCCCCTCATCCACTGGAGTAACAGCTAGAAGGTTTATTCCTGAGGAAGGTGAACCAGAGAGATTATGGACTGTGCAAACAGCTGAAAACAGAAGTGAGGCCGTACACTAAAAACAGAGATTTCCACTGGCCAGCGCTAGCAATCAAAAGCAGCAGAAATACTACCTATAGTATTTCTCTCTGGGGAAACCGAGGAAAGATCAACAGATAATGATGTTTAGGGAATACTCCCCCAAAACAGCTGGGCCTATCAGCCCATTACCTTAAGGTTGGACCCAGTGAATCAACAGCTCCTAATAAGCATTTTAGCACCTCACTTTTAAACTTGAAAGGATAGCAAAGATTAGCATTCATTTAAGACTTGCTCTTTACATGAAAGATAGAACTCTAAAACCAATTACAACCAGTTCTGCTATAACACTGTCTTGAAAACACAAATTTATTCTAATGTAACTGCTATTAATATATAAGGGAACAATTTCAGCACAATGCAAACTTTGCATTTCATTATGCACAATTTTGTCTGCAAGAAATGCTAAGTGAACTGCACACAAGCTGTGTAAAACTACACAAAATGCACAAACTTCAAACAGCTCCTAGCTACTTCTCAGTTCATCATGTGTTGTGAGCCACACTCATCCACATCTGGTATTACAACTTTCCTTCTGATTTCAGATAACTTTCCCAACACTTCACAATAACACATACGTTGAAACCCTCTGATGCCAATCTTCCACAAGCAAACTTCAGGTCTTTTCAGGCCAGGCGTGGTGGCTCACGCAGGTAATCCTAGCACTCTGGGAGGCCGAGGCGGGCAGATGGCTCAAGGTCAGGAGTTTGAAACCAGCCTGAGCAAGAGCGAGACCCCCGTCTCTACTATAAATAGAAAGAAATTAATTGGCCAACTAAAAATATATAGAAAAAATAAGCCGGGCATGGTGGCGCATGCCTGTAGTCCCAGCTACTTGGGAGGCTGAGGCAGGAGGATCGCTTGAGCCCAGGAGTTTGAGGTTGCTGTGAGCTAGGCTGACGCCATGGTACTCACTCTAGCCTGGGCAACAGAGTGAGACTCTGTCTCAAAAAAAAAAAAAAAAAAACAAAAAAAAAACTTCGGGTCTTTTCAAGGTAAGTGACATATTTATTGTAGTATTTATGTATTTTGCAACAATTTAGTAAGTGCTGTTTTTATTAGGTTCCTATGTTTTTTTAATGTGTCACTGAAGAAGTTTTTGTGTTGTACCTGTAATCCTATCTCCCATAATTCCTGTGGTTTTTACTAAGCAATTTTGCACAGCACAGCAATTTTTAGGAATACATATGTGACATCATAGCAGAACTGACTGTTCTGGAAAAGGAACTAGGAGCAAACAAAGATAATGCAGGGAACAGAAGACTTTAAATAAATTGTCATTAATATCCTTAAAGAGGTAAAATAGATTACATTGAAGAAACAGGAATAAGAGGCAATTAAAAAGAAGACTATTCAGAGAACACTGAAATACTAGAAATAAAAAATATTACGGCAGAAATAAAAGAAATTAAAAATTGACAAATTCTCCCAGAAAGTAGAATATAAAAACAAACAAATGAAAACTGAAAGTTGAAGTAAGAGAATTTAAGGATAAATATAAGTAGTCTGACATCTACATAGTAAGTTTAAAAAAAAAAAAAAAAGAACACATAGAAAGACATGTTATCCAAGAAATAATACAAGAACATTTTCTAGAATTGAAGTACATGTGTTTCTAGACAGAAAGGGCTCAGAGTTAACTGCCCAGTGAAAAAAGAAAAACTCACACCAACGTACATCATCATGAAATTTCAGAACTATTGCATAAAGAGGAGCTCCTACAGCTTCTGAGAAAAAACAACAGATCACACATAAAGAACTGGGAATCAGAATGGTACTGGATTTCTCAACAACACTGAAAGCTAAAACACAATACAGAAATGCCTTCAAAATTCTGAAGAGAAATGATTTCCAATCTGGAATGCAATACCCAAGGGCGAAGAGACTAAAGGTATTTTTGGATATGCAAAATTTCAAAATACTTTCCTCTCATATACCCTTTTTTAGGAAGTTATTAGAAGATACACTACACTAAAATGAGAAAATAAGCCACAGGTAGAAAGACTTGGATGCAGGAAACAGGAGATCTAAAATAGGAGAGGAAAAGAAATTCCCAGGGTGATGGTAAACAGAAGTCCAAAGTGACAGCTGAGAACAGGCCCAGAGAGAATAAGTCCAAGTGGAGCAGAAAGATAAAAAGTTCCAAAAAAAGCTGGCACCAAAAAATAAGGAAGGAAGGGGAGTAAGGAATGGGAAGAAAAAAGGAAATCCTAGATTACCTGATGTGTCTGAGTATGTAGAGAGATGTTTCATATATCTGTCAGGGACTTGTTTGTGGTATGTGGAAATTAAGCAAATGAAAAAATAGCAATTAACTCTAGGGAAAACAAATTATATAAAGAAATGTAATTATAGCATTACAGGGCACATATATAGAACTGGGAATTAGTGGACAATATTAAAAAAGCCATAATAATGTCAGTAAATATTTGTTAAATCTCAAATTGTGATATAACAATATTAGGGGGCTATGAAGAAGCAAAAAGTGGGCACGTGTTGTCTGGGTATGTGGATAGGAGTAGTGTAAGAGTCATATGTTTCTATTTCCTAGTAGATAATGTCTAAATTTAAGAATTAAGAAAGAATACTACACAGAAATACAGTGGTAAACAACAGAAGAAACAAGATTTGAGAATCAAAAACAAGAATTAGGAGTGGAGCAAAGTAGGGTTATTTTTTGGTATAAGCTCTATAATATTCTGTGTTCTGTATTGTTTTGATAAAAATAACAAATTAGAAAAACAAAATACTAGGATCATTTTCACCTGGCCAAGCTCTTCATTCAGATCGGAAGTATTGACTTGAGCTTTCTGATTTGATTCTTCATGATATAAATCAAGATCCCAGCCAATAAAGAATGATCCAAGAAATTTCTGCATTTCAACTGTCACGTATAATGAAATTGGAATGATGAAATTGTAGAGTACTAAAAAAGCAAGGAAGTCTGAAATAAACCTCAGAATCTAGGAAAAAAGAAATAATTGTTTGATAAGAGAAAATACATGAGAATTTCTTCAATACCACTGAAAAAATTATCAGAAAGTTTCCGCCAAAGTAGACCATCAACTATATTCTAAGGTAGGACAGTTTCATGAATTGAAATTCATTTACTGAATTGTCTTTTTAACCCTGCATTTCCTCTGGTTATTTTATTGCTCATTAGAATCTTGATCAAAGTAAAAGAAAAAAAGGTTAAATTCAAATTAGTTAATTTGTTACTTTTCAGAAGCTAACAAAAAGCCTGGTGTGACTGAAACTACCTTTGGCAAAATTACAATTATAATTTCTGGGGCGTACTTATCCATTCTACTTCTACCCTTCAAAATCACAAATAACTAAAAATTGAGTACAAGAAAAAATAATCAAATAATTGCTAGGCTGTAACTGCTAGAAATAAAACTTTTTAAATACAGAATATAAAGAAATAGTGCACTTCAATGGCTTAGCAGCACCACATTTCAACATGCATTCTGTGAAAGGTAATGTACTTAATTGTGAATAATACTGAAAATATGACCCTGTGATTATCTGCTTTGTGGTTTCCTGAGACCAAAATTTGTCTTCCATTATGTATATTTTAACTGAAAGTGAAATCTGGAGAACAATTATTTACCAAAATTGTAGGTTAAATTCTCTTGATAGTCCACATTTAATCAGTTTAAAATTCTATATGACGTAATTTGTGCATTACTTCATATCATCAAGACTGACAATAAGACTCCTTGAAATATTCAGACAAAATTATAAATAAGTCAACTTACTCTTTAATTCATTTATGACAGGATATAGTAAATGGAATAGAAAACCAAATCTGCAGTATTGACTTGGAATGCAATTATAGACAGATTCAAAATTTTGTGACCTCTTTGAACTATTCAAGTCATGCCACAGGGAATACAACTGCTTACGCACTAAACTGCAAAAAATATTCCAGTACACAACATATGAGTTTCTCTTTATTTGCAATACCATTTTGTCATCGTTCAGTACTAATGGTTTTAGGAGACCACAATGGTCCCTCCTATTAGAAGTCACTACCAAAGCATCAACTATGTTGAAGAATAAAGTTTCCTTTACAACAGAGTCAAGAACACTATAAAATACCTTACTACTATTTCTTTGATGTTCTGTTTTTTGGTTATACCAAGGTTCATCCCATTTTTCTTCAGCTTGCCATGTATATTTCAAGATAGTACTGATGATGGCTTCAGATATCAGAATTATTAGATAAATTATCAAAAATGTATTCATTGACCTGAAGCAAGAAAAAGAGAACATAAAACATATCAATTATGTGTTACTATATTTGTTTGCTTGGAGATACTTATATTAAGAAGATATTAAAATACAGAAGGAATTACTGCTGTAGGAATTACTGTGCCCTTTAAAGTAGAACACAGTTTTTCAAGAATTTACCATTCAATGAAATTTATTTACTAGCAATAAAATATCCATATACAGAGATGATAAGACTATTTATTACAGCTATGTTACTGTTTAAAATGCTTATAGTAAATGACAGTTTTGGCCTGTTATTTTTGTCTTAAGTAATTATTCTACGATTTTTCACATTTTCAGGATCCATCTAAGTATAAGCATATTAACAGACATTTGTACAGCATTAAAATTTCATAAAACTTTTGTCACATCTACTATCTCACTCGATCTTTATAAAAATCTTGTGAAGAAGAGATATTACATCTTTTTCACTAATGAAGACCAAATACCAAAAAAAATCATTGTATAAATTTCCCAAAATCACATGATAGGAATTATCTTCAGAATCCCTCTTCACTAGGCAAGTTCTGTTTTTTTTTTTAACGACCCTGCCCCCTGACTAGGTAAGTTTAATGTCATACGTCTTTGATTCAAGTTTAAAAACATAAAGTATTAATAGAATTAAAGAAATGTTTTATCATTAAAAAATTCAAATCTATACAAAAGAAAGAGAATGGTATAAGGAATCCCCATGCATCCAACAAGTGTTAAGAAAAAATGCAGGTCATGGGCTTTGTGAAAACTCATAAAAGAGAAAAACATGCCTGAATTTTGATTTTTCTCCTTAGCCTTATCTTAACTATGCAATAAATTGATATTCCTCTATCCTCCAACATAAAAAACTCTATACTGTTGAGATTAGGTGGAGAGTTTTCGTTTGATTACTACGTGCTAGGCACACTTCACATACAGCATATACAGATGAAAACACTTGGATCAAGGGAATGAAACAACTGGTCCAAGGAAACACAGCCAATTAACGGGGGATCTAAAGTTTAAATCTACATCTGTCTGACTCCACATTCTGATCTTTTTTCATGCCTCCTTGTAATAATATAACTGTAATCCTTGGTTTATTTCCATCTTTCTGTCTTTGTTCATTACTTCCCTCATCAGACACACTCTCCTTTTTTCCTTATATTATTTAGCCTATTTTTTGCAGTTTAACTCAAAAAACCATCTCCTTCCTAAAGTCTGTCCTAATTACTTTGGTTTATATTCAACATTCCCTAATTTAATTTTCAAACTAGTACCACATTATCTAATTTTTCATTGTGTATTAGTTTTAATTTCCTATTTGACAGAAAAGAAGGAATTATATTTCAGAAAACCTACCACAAAAAGAGATCACACAAAAATATTCATAAGTAATTTCTACATTGAGTTTTCTCATGAAGAATTCAGTCAACAGTTTCAAAGTCTCTTATAGTTCACAAAGAAGACTTCAGCATTGAGGTGATAAGAATAATACTACCATGGCATATGTTCTATGTTTATTAATGTATCACCTCTCACTGATGTCCCCTCCTGAATTTCAACTTAATATTACAGGTCATTAAATATGAAATGTCTGCTTTTGAATCAAAATAGTAGTTTATTATATCTCAAACAAGAAGCAGTACAATTTATCAAAGTATGCACCAAAACTATCAACACAGTTTTGCCATCTTAACGGTAACTAGTTTATTCCAGCAGCCAAGAAGCCTGGAGAGTGAGTGGCGATGAAATCCTGAAAGGAGTTTTCCACAGCTTGCTGAGAACTGAATATTTTTCCTTGCAAGAAGTGGTCCAAAGCCTGAAAGAAGTGGCAGTCAGTTGGTGCAAGGTTTGGGGAATATGGTAGATGACAGAGAGTATCCACATCTAGCTTCTGTAGTTTGAGCAGTGCTGTTTTTTGCAACATGTGGTCATGCAAGAGGATTGGTCTGTCTCTACTGACCAATCTTGGATGGTTAATCGCAAGCATCCTCGTCATTTCATCCAACTGGATATCCACTGCAATTGACTGATCAGGTTTCATGAAGCTGTAGTAGATAATATCAGCGCTGGACCACCAGACACCATTAGCTTTTTTTGAAGAACATTTGGTTTTGGACTGTGTTTTGGCACTTCACCTTTATCTAACCACTGTGCCAAATGCTTGCAATTGTCAAAAAGCATCCATCTTCCATCACACACAATATGGTGCAGAAATGGTTCGTCTTTACATCATGACAGCAAAGAAAGGCAAGCTTCAAGACGAGTTCTCTTCTGATGCTCATTTAATTCATGTGGTACCCATCTATCCAGCTTCTTTACCTTGCCGATTTGTTTCAAATGGTCCAACGTTATCGGAATAGTAATGTTAAACCTTCCTGCTAATTCACGCATAGGTTGAGATGGATTCGATGGACTCATTTCCACTACAGCTTTCAGCTCATCATTATCCACCTTGGTCTCAGGTTACCCACATGGCTCATTTGCAAGATTAAAATCACCATAATGGAACTTCTCAAACCCTTGACATACTGTGTGTTCATTAGCCACATCCTTCCCAAACAATTCGTTGATATTTCAAGCTGTCTGCACTTCACTGATTCCATGACACACCATATTAAAAAATAACCGGGCCGGGCGCGGTGGCTCACGCCTGTAATCCTAGCACTCTGGGAGGCCGAGGCGGGTGGATAGCTCAAGGTCAGGAGTTCAAGACCAGCCTGAGCAAGCGCGAGACCCCCTCTCTACTATAAATAGAAAGAAATTAATTGGACAACTAAAAATATATGTAAAAAATTAGCCGGGCATGGTGGCACATGCCTGTAGTCCCAGCTACTCGGGAGGCTGAGGCAGAAGGATTTCTTGAGCCCAGGAGTTTGAGGTTGCTGTGAGCTTGGCTGATGCCACGGCACTCTACAGCCTGGGCAACAGAGTCAGACTCTGTCTCAAAAAAAAAAAAAAAAAATAATAATAATAAAATAAAAAAAAAAGTAGAAAGATCACAATTAACAAGCTAACATTGTACCTCAAGGAACTAGAAAAACAACAAACCAAACCAAGAGTTAGCAGAAGAAAAGAAAGAAAGATCAGAGCAAAACTAAATGAAATAGAGACCAAAAATGTATATGCAAAGGATCAATGAAAAGTTGGTTCCTCAAAAAGATAAACAATTCATCTATGTTGATATCCACTAAAAAAAAAAGATAAAAAAATTGACAAACCACTAGTTAGACTAAGAAGAGAGATCCAAATAAACACAATCAGAAATTTAAAAAAAGAAATGAAAAAGGAGACATTACAACTAATACCACAGAAATAGAAAAGATGATCAGAGACTATTATGAACAACTATACACTCACAAACTAGAAAACCTAGAGGAAATTGATGAATTCCTAAAAACATACAACCTCCTGACATTGAACCAGGAAGAAACAGAAGTCCTGAATAGACCAATAATAAGTAGTGAGATTTAATCAGTAACAAAAAATCTCTAAAAAAATAAACAAACAAACAAACAAAAAACACCTCAGGACCAGAGGGATTCACAATTGATTGAATTCTACCAGACTTACAAAGAAGAACTGGTGCCAATCTTCCTGAAACTGTTCTAAAATATATTGAGAAGGAGGTAATTCTCTCTAACTCATTCTATGAAGTTAGTATCAGCCTGATACCAAGGCCAGGAAAGGATGCAACAAAAAAGAAAACTACATACCAAAATCACTGATGAACACAGATGCAAAAGTCCTCAACAAAATACTAGTAAACTGAATATAACAGCACATCAAAAGGATAATTCACCATGATCAAGTGGGTTTTATCTCAGGGATGCAAGGATGGTTCAATATATGCAAGTCAATAAATGTGATTCACCACATCAACAGAATTAAAAACAAAAACCATATGATCATTTCAACAGATGCAGAAAAAGCATTTGATAAAATCCAGCACCCCTCCATGATAAAAAACTTCAGCAAACTCGTCATAGAAGGAATATACCTCAAAATAATAAAAGCCATATATAACAAACCCACAGTCAACATCATCCTGTATGGGTTAGAGTTGAAAACATTCCTCCTGAGGACTGGAACAAGACAAAGATGCCCACTGTCACCACTTCTATTCAACATAGTACTGGAAGTCCCAGACAGAGTAATCAGGTAAGAGAAAGAAATAAAGGGCATCCAAATTGGAAAAGAAGAAGTCAAATTATTTCTGTTTGATGATATGATCTTATGCCTAGAAAACCTTAAGGAATCCTCCAAAAGAGTCCTAGATTTGATAGATTAATTCAGCAAAGTCTCAGGTTATAAAATCAACATAAAAAATCAATAGCATTTCTATACACCAACAATAACCAAGCTGAGAACCAAAATGAGAACTCAATCCCATTTATATTAATAATAGCTGTAAAAAAAAAACACACCAAGGAATAAATTTAATCAAGGAGGTAAAAGATCTATAAAAGAACTACAAATCACTGATGAAAGAAATCATAGATGATACAAACAAATGGAAAAATATCCCATGCTCAGGGACTAAAAGAATCAACATTGTTAAAATGACCATATTACCTAAAGCAATCTACAGATTCAATGTAATTCCTATAAAATGCCAATGTCATTTTTTACAGAATGAGAAAAAAAATCCTAAAATTCATATGGAACCAAAAAAGAGCCCGAATAGCCAATGCAATTCCATTCAAAAAGAGCAAAGCTAGAGGCATCACGTTGCCTGACTTCAAATTATATTATGAGGCTATAGTAGCGAAAACAATATGGTACTGGTATAAAAATAGATACATAGATCAATAGAACAGAATAGAGAACCCAGATTTGGCTCTAAGCCACATACTTAGAGCCAACTGATCCTTGACAAAGTTGACATATATTGGGAAAAAGACATCCTTTTCCATAAACGGTGCTGGGAAAACTGAATAATAATATGCATGAGAATGAAACTGAATCCCTATCTCTCACCACATACAAAAATTAACTCAAGGTGGATTAAAGACGTAAATGTAAGACCTGAAACAATACAAATCTTAGAGGAAAATCTAGAAAAAACTCTTCTGAATATTGACTGAGGCAAAGAATTTATGAATAAGACTCCAAAATGCAAAAAAATAAATATAGACAAATGATACTTAAAGAAACCAAAATTCTTTTGCACAGCAAAGAAATAATCAAAAGTATAGACACCCCACAGAATGGGAGAAAATATCTGATAACTATGTGTCTGACAAAAGACTACTATCCAGAATCTATAAAGATCTCAAACAACTCAGCAAGAAAAACACAAACTCCCTTAAAAAGTGGGCAAAAGACATGAACAGGCATTTTTCAAAAAAAGATGTATAAATGGCCAAGAAACATATGAAAAAGGTGCTCAATATCACTAATCATCAGGGAAATGCAAATTAAAACCACAATGAGATACCATCTTACTCCAATTAGAATGGCCATTGTTAAAAAATCAAAAACCAATAGATATTGGCAGGGATGCAGTAAAAAGGGAACACTCATACACTGTTGGTGGGAATGTAAATAAGTACAACCTCTGCGGAGATCAGTATGGAGATTTCTTGATGAAATAAAAGTAGATCTACCCTTTGATCTTGCAATCCCATTACTTAGTATCTTTTTCCTCTGGTATTCCCAGAGGGAAAGAAATCATTATATCAGAAAGATACCTGTACTTGTATGTTTATTGCAGCATAATTCATAATCACAAAGATATGGAATCAACCTTAAGAGCCCATTGGCCAATGAGGGCATTAAGAAAATGTGGTGTGGCGTGTGTGTATATATGGTGTGTGTGTGTGTGTGTGTATACTGCTCAATGATAAGAAAGAATGAAATAATGGCTTTTGCAGCAAATTAGATGGAACTGGAGGCCATTATCCTAAGTGAAATAACTTAGGAACAGAAAAATAAATGCCACATGTTCTCACTGATAAGTGTGAGCTAAACTATGGCTATACAAGGGCACACAGAGTGGTATAATGGACACTGGAGAACTCACAAGGGGGAAGGCTGGGGGGGGTGAGGGATGAAAAATTATCTATGGGATACAATGTATACTACTTGGGTGATGGGTACACCAAAATCCCAAACTCCACCACTATACAATATATACATGTAATGGAATTCAACTTGTACCCCTTAAATCTATTAAAATAAATAAAGAAGAATTACCAGCTAAAGAATCCTAAATTCATCAACTATTGTCATTTTAAGCAAAATATTTCCTTCAGAACCAACTGGATGTAGAAACTTCAATGAAAGCTTATTGCCTTCTCCATATTAGAAGTTAATGGAGGTAACTTGGGTAAAGTAATAATAATGGTTAACATCCATCAAGTGATCATTATACACTACGCACTGTTCTAAGTGTTTTACATGTATTAATTTATATAATCTTTGTAACAACCCTGAGAGGAAGGTGCTATTATCACCCCTGTTTTACAGAAAAGGAAACAGAGACACAGGTAGATTAAATAACTTGCCCAAGGCCACACACCTGCACTGTAGCAGAGGTTGGATTCTAACCTAGGCAATATAGCATCAGAGCCCCCTTTCTTAACCACTACACTATTAGGTCAAGTTTTTGTTGGAAGCTTCCATACACTAAAACTTTAAAGAATGGGATAGAGAAAGCAGAATTACACAGTATCTCTTTTGCTTTTGTCTTCTGTGTTAGAAAATAATCATTTATTGGTCTGGAAAGGGTATAACAATTATTGGTGTAAGTATTCTATCCAAAGATGAATTAAGCAACTATCAAGACTACATCTCAATAATCTAAAAATTAAATTCTAGGGACCTGAGGCAGTAATTAACCCATTGCCCCTCAACTCTATTTCCACCATTCTATACTTTACTCTGTACCTTTCCCAGGCTCTCTTGCCAATTTAGTTTTCTCTTAGGGTCTGCCAATAGGAGGCACTAGCAGGAGATCAAAAGGCAGGAGAAAGAGATGCTTCCTGCTTTTAGTTCTAATGGTGTGTCAGTTGCTGGCAGGAGTTGCAGTGGCAACAACAGTAGAGTTACCAGTTCTAGTCAAGGTGGTACAACTTTGACAGATCTAGAACTGAACACTAATGGTTTCGTTTTGTGGTTTTTAAAACTTATATATACATGTAATCAAACCAGATATATTCTTCTGTGTCTGGCTTCTTTCACTCAATATTCTATCTGTGAGATTCATCCATTCTGATAAAAATAAATGGTAATTCATCCATTTTATTGCTGAATAATATTCCATTGTATGAATAAACATTGTTACCCAAACAAGGTCTGATCAACAAGGCTGTATTAATAAAGTAGATAACATTAGTTAAAATACTAATCAACTAAATGCCATGCTAAGGATGAACAAGACAGTAAAGGTCTAGTTGTTTACACTGGAAAAAGAGGAAGCTTGAGGCAGAGAAGAAAAGGAGCCACAGCTATCTAAAAATTTTTAAAAAGCTACCATGTAGAAGAGGAATTGAACATACTCCCTGCACTTTCAGAAGTAGAATTAGGACCAATAGGCAAATGGCATAACTAGGTATATTTCAGCCATCTTGTCACTATATTCTTGTCCTTATCATCCCATAAAGTTCTTGGAGATAATTTGGTCAGATAGACAGGCTGTAGCAGCATGAAATGTGGAAAAACTGAAATGATCTACATGACTAGTTGACTGAGTCTAAGGTTTCCAAACACAATAAAATAGTTCTAGAAATAATCCTTAGCATTCTCTGCAAGCTTTCCTTTGAGAGACACTTTTCAGCTGGAGCAAGCAGAGGCAAATCAGTAGAAAAGATAGGCTAGAAACTGTAGTAGATACTGACTATATGAATCAAGAGAACCAAATAACGTGGAGACTTCTGAACTGAAAAATTAGGAATGGATGCCATTTGAGTTTTACACTAATCTCAAAAATAATTTCCTATACCAAATCACCTTTCCAACAAAAAGGTGACCTTGAACATATAAATTTGAGGAAAAAGACAGCAGAAATTTTTTAGAGCCTCTGTGTGTTTGTGCACGTACACACAAGTGTACATGTGCACACCTGTGTGCTACATGCCTTAGAAAATTATAAAGTTCAAACCAGATAAGGTAAATATAAGCATTTCATAAACTCTAAGGTACATTAAACTAGAAGATGAACTTATAAAAAAAGGAGGCTTCAAAGAACCCTCAGGAAAATCAGCCTGAAGTTCCAAATCAGGGTTTAGGCTGAATGATTTTTCAGAAATGAAGCTCCTAAAAATTTTCTGGTGAAATTCTTGAACAGAATTAAAGGCATAAGAAGAATCTACCTCTAGAGAAGTTAATTTTATGAATAATATGAATAAACACAAAAGGGTATACCATCAGACTTTAGACCCTCAGGTCAAAAGTTTGCTAAGAAAAATGACTCTTCTAGTCTACCACCTCTTTAAACACACTGGACGAGGTTTTCCCTCCATAGGCTTGTCATAGGACTAAAGGGGTTGCTTGAATGGTAATTGCTGAGATGAGCAATAATCAAAGTGGATTTTGTTATAATTTCTTCCCCAACTAAGCATATTGAAGAAAAAGATATGGAATCTAATGTTAATAGTAAATGGAGTTCGCTTGGTAGGGAGAGCAGACCCCAGAGAGCCCTAAGCAGCCCCACTGCTGCTGCCAGCCTAGCAACCATCACACGTGGGAGGAGCCACAGCTGCCACCGCCAGCCCCAGTCACCATCACCGGAACCATGAGCAGGGAGGAGGCTGACACCCAGCCACCACCTGCCACCCTTCGCCTCCCAGCACTGCCCACACCAAGCCCAGCACCATGGGTAGCGGTGTAGGGAGAAGTGGCCAGGGCGGACTCACATTGGTGACACTTGCTAGAAGGGACAAGAAGGTCAACACAATGAAGATTTTGGGAACAGTAAAATAGTTCAATGTAAGAAACGGACATGGTTTCATCAATAGGAATGACACCAAGGAAGATGTATTAATATTTGTACACCAGACTTTCATAAAGAATAACTCCAGGAAGTACCTTTGCAGCGTAGGAGATGGAAAGAGTGTGGAGTTTGATATTGAAGGAGAAAAGGGTACAGAGGCAGCAAATGTTACAGGCCCTGGTGGAGTTCCAGTTTAAGGCAGTAAATATACAGCAGACCATAACCATTATAGACACTATCCACGTTGCATGGGTCCTCCATGCAATTATTAATACCAGCATAATTACCAGAATAGTGAGACTGGGGGATTAAACGAGGGATTGGAGAGTGCTCCTGAAGGCCAGGTCCAACAACACGGGCCCTACAACAGGTGAAGGTTTCCACTTACTACATGTAGAGACCCTATGGGCATCGACCACAGTATGCCAACCCTCCCGTGCAGGGAGAAGTGACATAGAGTATTGACAATCAGGGTGCAGGAGAATAAGGTAGACCAGTACGACAGTATGCATTCGGGTTTATAGTCCGCTATTCCTCAGGGGCCCTCCTCGCCGAAGACAGCCCAGAGAGGACAGCAATGAAGAAGATAAAGAGAAGGGAGATGAGACCCAAAGTCAGCAGCCTCCTCAACATCAGTACTACCACAACTTCAATTACCAACACAGATGCCCAGAAAACAGGGCCTAAACCACAAGATGGCAAAGAGACAAAAGCAACAGATGGACCAGCTAAGAATTCATCCGCTCTGAGGCTGAGCAGGGTGGGGTTGAGTAAATGCCACCTTACGATCTCTAACATCATCCAGTTTAGTCATCCAACAAGAAGAAATGAATATGAAATTTCAGCAATAAAAAATGAGCAAAAGATTGGAGCTAAAGACCTTATGAGCCTGCTTTTTGCCCGTTGACCAGATAACTATTAATAGATTTCCATTATCTAGGCAGCATGGCATTTTTATTAATATTTTTATCTCAAAGGTGTCTTTTTTGGTAATAACAGATGTTTTTCTAAAAAGCCTGTTTTTTCACAATATGTCTTTAAAGGTTTTTAAATTGTTTCATATCTGGTCAACTTGAAATTTTAAGAGCTTCATTTTTAATTTGTAATAAAAGTTCACAACTTGATTTTTTCAAGAGTCAACAAACTGCAAGCACTTGTTAATAAAGGTCTTAAATAATTAAAAAAAAACAGCAAATGGTGGGATGAAAAAGCCCTCCAGAGCCTTCAAATTGTTAAGATTTTGGTGGTTGGCCAGGCTTGGTGGCTCACGCCTGTAATCCTAGCACTCTGGGAGGCTGAGGAGGGAGGATTGCTCAAGGTCAGGAATTCGAAAACATCGTGAACAAGAGCAAGACCCCATCTCTACTAAAAATAGAAAGAAATTAATTGAACGACTAAAAATATATAGGAAAAATTAGCCGGGCATGGTGGCACATGCTTGTAGTCCCAGCTACTCGGGAGGCTGAGGCAGGACTGCCTGAGCCCAGGAGTTTGAGGTTGCTTGTGAGCTAGGCTGACGCCACAGCACTCCAGCCTGGGCAACAGAGTGAGACTCTGTCTCAAAAAAAAAAAAAAAAAAAGATTTTGGTGGTGAATTTGTAATAATATATGAGTGCAATGATTTCAATTATACCTCTCTCAATTTACTATTAGCTATAATATCTTATATTTATGTGTGGGGAGGAGGAATGAAGATTTAAAAAAATACAATATTCAAGAAAAATTCATGTTTAACAGAAAAATCAAGTGGATATGGTTGTGTGGGGTTTTTATTTTTGAGGTTAGAGGAAATGCAAAGACAGAGTAGAAACAAAAGAAATGTTATTTAATAGCTGTGCAAGACAGAAAATTAGAAAATATTGTTGTAATTTTTTAAAACCTAAATAAATGGATTGATATTTTATGCTCATTGGTTAGAAAACTCATTATTTTTAATATGCCAATTTTACCCAAATTGATATATAGATTCAACATAATAAAAATGCCAGAAAGTTTTTTTTGGTGGAAATCAACAAGATGATTAGCTTAACTTTATCATTCCACATTGTATACATATATCAAAACATTACATTAGGCCAGGAGTGGTGGCTCACACCTGTAATCCTCGTACTCTGGGAGGCCTGAGGTGGGAGGATCGCTCAAGATCAGGAGTTCAAAACCAGCCTGAGCAAGAGCTAGACTCCGTCTCTACTAAAAATATAAAGAAAATAATTGACCAGCTAAAAATATATATAGAAAAAAAAATTAGCCGGGTATGGTGGCACATGCCTGTAGTCCCAGCTACTCGGGAAGCTGAGGCAGAAGGATTGCTTGAGCCCAGGAGTTTGAGGTTGCTGTGAGCTAGGCTGATGCCACGGCACTCTAGCCCAAGGCAACAGAATGAGACACTGTCTCAAAAAAAAAAAATCACCTTATACCCCGTAAATACTACTGTGATTTGTCAATTAAAAATAATATTAATAAAAATTAAATTCATATGGAAATGCAAAGGTCCTAGAAGGGCAAAGCAATCTTAAAACAACAACAAAGCTGGAGGGCTTACACTATCGGATATCAAGACTTGTTATAATGCTACAGTAATTAAGACAATGTGGTATTTGTGCAATGATAGTCAAATAGGCCAATGAAATAGGATAAGGAATACAGAAACAGAACCACCCATATCCAGTCATCAGATATATGATGAAGGCACCATTACAATTCAGTTGGAAAGGGTTAGTCTTTTCAATAAATAGTGTTGGGTCAACTGGATATCTATATAGAAAACAAATAAACTATCTCAAACCATACACAAAAATTAATTTGAGATGGATCATAGACCAAAATGATCTAGAACAACAGATGCTGGCAAACTGTTTCTATAAAGGGCCAGATATTATAGTAAATATTTTAGGCTTTGTGGCTCATATGGTCTCTGTCTTGTGACACTGATGCTGTAGTGTGAAAGCAGCCATAGATGATACAAAAAGGAATAGATGTAGCTGTGTTTCAATAAAACATTGTTTGGGCCAGATTTGGCCTTCGAGTTGTAATTTGTTGGCTACTGTTTTAGAAAAACACATAGGCTCTTCTGATCTTAGGGATAAACAAAGATCTTTAAAGTAGGACACCAAAAGTGTCCATATAAACCATATAAAAATGGCTAAATTGGACATAATTAAAATTAAGAATGTCTGCTCAAAGGATACCACTAAGAATACGAAAACGCAAGTCACAGACTGGGAGATTTTTGTAATACATCTGACAAAGGACTTGTATTTAGAATATATAAAGAACTCATACAAAACACAAAAATACAGTAATAGAATGAGTAAAATACCTGAATGGGCATTTTACAAAAGAATATTTCTGTATGGCCAATAAACATACGAAGAGATGCTCACCATCATTAGTCATCAGGAAAATGCAAATTAAAATGATATTGTGATATCACCATACATCCAAAAATAATAGTTACAAGCAAATGGACAGACAAAGCCAAATGCTGCTGAAGATATAGAGCTACTGAGATTGTCATACATTACTGGTGGTAATGTAAACTTATATAATCACTGTGGTAGTTTTTACTGAAGCTAAACATACATCTATCGTATGACAAAGAAATTCCACTCCTATATATGAAGTGAACTGAATGCTATTGTTCCATGAAAGACATGTATAAGACTATTCATAGCAGTTTTGTTTATAATTCAAAAACCGGAAACTCAAACATTCCACTCTAAAATGGATAAACCAACTGTGGTAAATTCACACAATGGAATTAGTATGTAGCAGTAAAAAAAAGAATGAACTACTAATATGTACAATAACATGGATAAATCTCAAAAACATAATGCTGAGCAAAAGTCAAATACTTGAGTACATAGTTTGATTCCATTTAAATAAGTTCAAAACAGGGACAGCAAACCTATGGTGATAGAAGCTAAATCAGTGGTTACGGTTGAAACTATTGATTGGGAGAGGGCATGAAGAAGTCTTCTGAGGTGCTGGAAATGTTCTACAGCTTGATGTGGGTGATAGTTAAATGATTGTGTGTATGTGTGTGTGTGTGTAAATTAAGTGAGTTGCACTGGAGATCTGTGAACTTTACTGCATGAAAGAAAAAATATATAAAAAGAGAAAAGAAAATGTCAATTAAAAAATAGTATGTTATCACAACATTAGAATTTAATAAGTGATTGTTTCTCCTTCAAATTGATAGTTACAGGAAGCACCATTATCCATTAGATCATCTTCTAAACAGATTATGCTTTCCTTTTGCTAACTTATAAGATCTTTCTGCTTTGAATGTGGTATCCAAATATAATAGAGCAGAAGTGAAAATTATATCCCTATTCCTAAATATTATTTTATGTCATACAATCATGATACATTCTTCAGAAGACTTGCTGTGACAGAATTTAGGATGCTTAGCTTTTGGCAAACAATCTGAGTAAAGATGCCATTCCTCACTCTGTGTGTGTGTGTGTGTGTGTGTGTGTGTGTGTGTGTGTGTGTGTATGTATTTTTCTCACATTCCCCTGTGGGAACTCATACTCAGTTTTAAAAGCATGTTTTTGGGTAGCCAATCTAGTCATGATGGGTAATTGATAGGAAAAGCCTTAAAGTACTCAAAGCATCCACTGACCCTTTTTCTTATTGATAAACAAAGAGATCTTTATAGCTAATTAAATTAGAATCATAATATTCCTCCCCTTCTATATTAGCAGTATTTGGCCTTGATTTTTTCCTGGAGCGTGTGCTCACTTAGGGGTTAGGGAGACAGATAATGTCTTATAAAACAAAAGTAGTCATTATTTTCTGCTCCAGTAAGAGTTTGTTTTATCTTTTATCATTAAAAGAGGAATCAGTATTTTTACCAAGAGTTTTCAAATACGTTTTTCTTTGAAGGAAGTTTCAATGTGTTTCAATTGTTCTTTTTTTTTTCTTTTTTTCACACCTTGAGAAAGTCTATCCAATTGTTCTTAACTGAGGTTCAGCTCCAGGCTACAATTCAAAATGTTTGAATTATGTGTAGTGCTTGGTTTTAATTTTCAGTGTGGGAATGTGATAACTGAAGACAATATTAATTTTGCAGTGTTAAAGCATTAAGTGGAGAACCACCGTTAAATTTTCCTTAATCTGGTATGATTTATTATATTAATAGTATGGCCCATACTCACAATATCTATATTTCCTCCTTTAGATTTTATGATGCTAATATTCTTCAAAAGGAGATATTTTTCTTAAGGGAGTATAAGGGGCAGCTCTAAATGCCATATGATTTTATTCTCAACATAGTATAATGAAAAAAACATAGAATCTGCTGTTAGATCTGAAAGCTAAACTGGACTCCATTCTGAATGACTTTATGTGAATTATTTAATCTTTCAGGGCTTGTAGTTTGTTTATCTATAAAATGAGACTATTATAATAATATCTGCCATACTAAAGAATATGGATTAAAATCATCCAATTATGTTAGAATGTGAAATGGATATAACATATGACATAATTTTTAACACATTAACTGCCATGTGAGTTGTATTTAACTCAGGCTAGTTTTGAGCCTTGGACCTTGTGAAACATATGTAACTCACATGTCTCTTCACCTTGGGAGCCATGAGAACTATTTTTCAAGTTGCATATAACTCATGCACAGAAAATAATAGAAAATAACAAATTTTTCATTAAATTAGCAATGAATCATTTTGTTTTCTAAGTTTTATTCTATTTTTGTAATAAAACACCATCATCCCAAAGGAAAAAAAAATTTTTTTTCTAGTGTGGCAGTCAATGTGTCAAAATTACGGTAAAAATGAGTATGACAAAAGTTTTAGATTCTGGGTTTTAAAAAAATCTAAAAATACAAAACAGTCAAAAATCTATTACAAAGATTTTAATAATGATGGTACCACTAACAGAAGTAGTATTTTAATGGGAAAAAGGTTATTGTTCAATTCCCAGAAATAAAATATTTTATTACTGAGAGATGGGTATGTATCAGTTTGGGAAGGAGGGAGTGCATAGAAGGAAGAAATTACAGGCAAATCTTTTATGTCCTAACCCACTTGTTATAGAGCCTGATATGGGCGGGCACCAAAGTATAGCCCTTGCAAAAGACTTAGAATTATGAAAAGAAAAGAAAAAACAAAATATAGCCTTAAAATATAAGGAAGCTGATAGAAGATAACAATACTGTACATGAAATACTCTTGCCAAAGGACTAAATATACTCTTTTTAAGCCTCAGAAAAAAGAAGACAAAGGAACATGTTAAACAATACCATGGTAATAGAATGAGCAAAATCTAGAATATGGGAAACTCAAAAGGACAAACACCCAGTTTCTTCAACAAATAAACTGAAAAAATAAAAAAGAGGGAGGAGACCATATAGATTAAATGAAACTTTAAAGACATATCTCCTTCCCTTTCCCAGCCCCAATCCTCCCTATTTAAAAATAAATAAATAAATAGACATATCAACCAAATGCAATGTGGGGAGCATTTTAAATATGTGAATCAAACAAACAGTTAAAAAAAACAGTTTGAGACAATCAAGGAAATATAAAGTAGACATTTGGTTATATTAAGGAAGTATTGTTTTTAGATATAATACTGATATTAGCAGTTTTTTAAAAGGAATCCTTGAGGTGATGTCAGTGAAAATGGCAGAGTAAGGACCCCTGAAAATACATTCCTCCATAAAAGGAAAAAAAAGCCTAGCAAATTAGTCAGAATCAACATTTTCAGAACTGTGGAAATTGACCAAAGTCTTACAGCAACCTGGAGAAAATTTATTCAAGATAAACACCTGAATCTCTGTAAGAGGAGTGAGCTTTAAGTCATTTTAACTTGTCCTAGATCCATATCCCACTCTCCAGTAACCTGGAAAAATTACAGCTCACGTTTGTGAAGAAAGCAACAGCCTGGCTGACATGTGCGGGAGTAGAAAGGGGGGTTGGAGTTCTTTCAAACCTTATCCCCAGACAACTGTCATTACTGTATGTCTGGTAGTTTGCTAGAAGATGCCACTTGCAAGGCTGTCTATATTTGACCTGATTCAGAGATAACACAGTGTACTCGCCATCAAATTGGTACTAACTGATCAACACAAAGGTGCTCACATGGTAGCAATATTCACTGGGTGCTGGTCAGGTTGGGGAGTTGGGGGGTAAACTCACAACTGATGGAGGCAGAGCACACTGTATGGGGGAAGGGCATGCTTGTAGCCCTGGCTTGTGAGAGGCAAAGGCATTACATGTAACCAAAATATGTGTACCCCCATAATATCCTGAAATTAGAAACAGTCATTATATAATGTTAAAGGGATTGATTCAACAAGAAGATATAACAATCCTAAATATTTATGCACCTACATCAGAGCTCCCAGATTCATAAAAGAAATACCATTAGAACTAAGAAAAGAAATAAACAGTAATACATTAATTGTGGAAGATTTCAGCACTCCATTGACAGAAGTAGATAGATCTTTAAGGTAAAATATCAACAAAGAAACACTGGACTTAAATAGGACTCTAGAATGAATGGACCTAACAGATATTTACAGAACATTCTACCCCAAAACTGCAGGTTATGCATTCTTCTCATCAGTACATAAAACATTTTCCAAGACAGACGATATATTAGGCCACAAAACAAGTCTTTTTTTTATTTCAGCATATTATGGGGGTACAAATGTTTAGGTTATGTATAATGCCCTTGCCCCCTCCTTCATCCCCCGCCCGCGAGTCAGAGCTTTAAGTTTGTCCATCCCCCACATGGTGCTCATCGCACTCAATATGTATGTATATACCCATCTCCTCCTCCCCCCCATCTGCCCAACACCCAATGAATGCTATTCCTATATGTGCACTTAGGTGTTGATCAGTTAAAACCAATTTGATGGTGAGTACATGTGCTGCTTATTTTTCCATTCTTGGGATACTTCACTTAGTAGAATGGGTTCCAGCTCTATCCAGGAAAATACAAGAGGTGCTATATCACCATTGCTTCTTATAGCTGAATAGTACTCCATGGT
>CAUYRT010097105.1:0-25605 GCA_963574885.1 Lepilemur ruficaudatus
GATCTTTATAATCAATATGGTATGGCAAACAATTTCTATACAGGCATGTACCTCATAACAATGTTTTGACTAATGACAGATCACATATATGATAGTGGTCCCATAAACTTATAATTGAGATGAAAAATTCCTACCACTTAGTGATGTCCTAGCCGTCATAGCACCATAGTACAGCACATTACTTGTTTGTGACGATGCTCATGTAAACAAACACACTGCATTGCCAATTGTGTAAAAGTATAACACATAAAATTATGTACAGTATATAATATTTGATACAAGTGACTATATTACCTGGTTTATATATTTACTATACTACGTTTTTTATTGTTGTTTTAGAGTGTACTCTCTACTTATATAAAAAAAAAAGGTTAACTGTAAAACAGCCTCAGGCAGGTCCTTCGGGAGGTATTTTTGAAGAAGGCATTGCTGTCACAGATGACAGCTCCATACATGTTATCGTCCCTGAAGTCTTTCCAGTGGGACAAGATGCGGAGGTGGAAGACGGTGATATTGATCATACTGACCCTGTGTAGGCCCAGGCTAATGTGTGTGCCTGTATCGTAGTTTTTAACAAAAAAGTTTAAAAGTTAAAAACAATAAAAAATTTTAAAAATAGAATAAAGCTTGTAGAATAAAGAAAGACAGAAAAGTTTTGTCTAGCTGTACAATGTGTTTGTGTTCTAAATTGTTATCACAGAAGAGTCGAAAATTTTAAAAAGTTCATAAAGATAAAGTAGTTACAGTAAGGTAAGTGTAATTATTATTAAAGAAATAAAAATATTTTTTCATCAATTTAGTGTAGCCTAAATGTAAAGTATTTATAAAGTCCACCGGAGTGTACAGTAATGTCCTAGGTCTTCACATTCACTCGCCACTCACTGACTCACCCAGAGCAACTTTCAGTCCTGTACGCTCCATTCAGGGTAAGTTCCCCATAGAGGAATACCATTTTCTAATCTTTTATACTGTATTTTTACTATATATTTTCTATGTTTAGATATGTTTATACATACAAATACTTACCATTGTGTTACAATTGCCTACAGTATTCAGTACAGTAACACTGTATACAAGTTTGTAGACTAGGGGCAATAGGCTATACTATATAGCCTAGACATGTAGTAGGCTATATCATTTATGTTTATGTAAGTATACTACATGAGTTTGCACAATGAGGAAATTGCCTAAGGATGCATCTCTCAGAATGTATCCCCATCTTTAAGCATCACATGACTATATTTGCAAATATAGTGCCCTACCCCCAAGTGAATGGTTCCACAGAAAAACTAAGTAACTTACCCAAGGTTACCTGACTTGTTAAGCACAGAATAAGGCCTAGAGATATGCCTTCTAAGTCAATGTATCTTTCCTAGCAGATTAACTCATATTGCAGAAGAAAGACCACTTTTACAGTTAGAAAAACTTTCAATAATGGCTGTCAGTATGACTTTAGCATGGTCCTTAACATTAAGCCTTAGTTTTCAATTAAAAATTGGGAATATAAATAATAACCCTGTAGGAGAGTTATAGGGATTAAACCTAATGAACATAAGATATCTGGCACATTATTTAATCATCCAACAAACATTTATTGAGCACCTACTATGTATCAGACACAGTTTTGGGAACTGAGGGCCCAGCAGGCAACAACATAGAAAGTGGATAAATCCCTGTTCACTTGAGCTGATGTTCTAGCACACAGTTAAGGACTCATAGCTATTTTATTGACATTATCATTGCACTGCTACCATGACTCTTTTTGTTTTCTCCCACAACTAATCAAGAACCAAACTCTATCTCTTGTTTCTTTCCTTCTGTAACCGATGATTCTAGATATGCAATACTGTAATTTATTCTGTTGAGCTCTGTTCCTATTTATCTCTAATCCCTCTCAGAGTACCAGTGTGCTTCACAGGCTTGCCTTTATAAATACTCCAATGGATGGTTTCCACTAGATTTTTAGCCTCCTTAAGACAAGCACTATGTCTCAAGTAAATCTCTACTCCAATATCTTATACATACTATACCCTCAATAAGCCTTATTGATGATGAATGAAGAATGTTCTACAGAAAAACTGCTTTTCTGTAACTCAGTTATAGAAGCTGACTCTATACTATGTTTTTTTCTTTTTTTCAACAATTTTTTGAAGTATAATTTACATACCATGCCATTATTCCATTTTAAGTTCTAATCAATTTGTAGACGAAACAGTCCTTAGTTTAAATAGATAGGTCCCATTTTACATAATATCTAAATAACTGGTTAATGATGTATTAAAATAAAAATTATAAAGAATTTCAAATTGTTTTTGTCTTTTATGGTGAAGTACCTGCTTGAATTTTTTCTTTCTATCGCTTATATGTGTAAAGAAAAGAAAAGTCAGTTTATTGTTTACTTACTTCCTAATAGGCACAGCTTCTGTGTCTCTCTCTGGGACTGCTTGAGAAATTGAAACCATTTTACAAGTTAAGAAATTCTATTATGAACTTAATTAAAGAAAGGAGAGTCAGAAGAGTAAATTTGTAAAAGGAAAAAGAAAATCCCCATGGGTGGCTCTAGCACTTAGACTGGAAGCTGGAGGACAGGCTTTGAGTTCTCCTTCTGTCCCCCCAACCCCTACCCCAAGGTCAATACTCATTCCTGCTCCAGTCCCTCCAGGAGGCACACCATAGAGTGTACCTGCTGCGCTCAGGTGGCCACTGAGGTCTGCTCATCTAGCTGGTTTTTTATTTTAGTTCATCTAGCTATTGTCTCCATTAGCAGAGGTCCTGTTCTCACACTTTTAAAATCTATACTTCTTTGCTTATATAAACAGACCTTAATTTCAGTCATGCAATGTTGTCACCATAGTATAAAAGATTGTGAGTCATATCTCATTCAAAAATACTATACAGTATTATACTATAGTATCATAAGTTCTAAAGAAAATTTTACCATTCAGTAGCATTAAAAATGGAGGGTGTCATTGAAACAAATAATAGATTTTCTCCTTTTAATTAAACCGTACACATTTTTTTGTGTAATAAATGCACCATATAATTACTACAGTTTTATATTCACAAGGCAGAAAATATGCTTTATGTAATAGTTTTACTTTAGTAAATATTGTATGAGATGATTAAAAGAATTAATTTAGTTGCAGCCTGGGTAGCTCTGTAAAAACTAGAAATGCTATTGTAAAATATACTCTGAAGCAATGGGAACACGATGGTGATTAAGCTTTTTTTTTTCTGTATTACTTAAATCCCTATGGTTAGCACTAGTTTTGTTTGTAGAGTAAATAAATTGAATTGTGGTCAAGACTATTGCTAAAACTACCATTACAAAGGAAAAATAGTTTTCTGTAAATATTTTTGCTTTAAAATGGGGATACTTTTCATCATTGTGGTTATATGATAAGAGTAGCACCTTATATTCTCACAAGTACTTGTTTTAAGTGCTCTGGTGTTATTTTAGATGTACAATAAAACCAATTCTTTTCAAATAAATATGACTATGAAAGTTCTCAGACAAGCATGAAACTACAGTGTGAGAAAACAGAAAGCACAAAACTAATGGAGTGGAATTCACTGTCTGTTTTTATATTTCTTGACTGATTGTTATGGAGGAAGTTTCCTTCAAAGAATTTATCATAACTATAGCCAAGAGCACATACACTTATTACACAGCTGTGTGGTGTGATCTAAGAAATGAATTTGCATTGTAGACCAAAGTTTTTGAAAAGATTCCCTCCGGTATACGGCATCTTAAAACAACCGCTTCTTAAAATAGTTGTTTGTGTGAGTAACACTGCAGTTTTATAATAAGATACATTTTTCAAAAGGAGAAAAGAAAAAACAGTTTAGTCCAATTTTACATTTATCTATGCAATTCTAGAAAGAAACCACATTTGTCTTGATTTGGTAGAAAGGTTCAATGGTTCTTGGGTGTTGGGGAAACACTGTTTTAGAGACAAGTTCCATCCTTACCTTAAATGAATCCCTTTTGGACCATCAGTGTCTCCTCAAATTCAATTCATCAGTACAATATAAATAGAAAAACAAATGGCCCTTAAAATGTTTGTCATATTATAGACTGGAAGCATCCATAACTGGTGCCATGTGGCAATTTGATGATTAAAATGATTACAGAACAGGTGGCATTCAGCATTACCAGAGAGACCACACATCAGTCATTCAAGAACAGAAGTCAATTAAGCTTGTCTATTAAAATGCAGAACTGTTTGCAGTTTTGAGCTACTTCTAAAATATAATTTAAAGGCTGCATATTTTCTGGTACTCTCAGAAATAAAAAAAATTATGCTAAAGTATGAAATGCCCCTTTTATTTCATGCACACAATTAAAGTAACCACTAATATCAGTCCAGTTATCAAGATTTATAAGTCAACACAATGTAGAGAAACAAAGGACAAAAATCAGCCTAAATTAAATCAGAAAGTTTAAGATCCTTTACTACAGTTTTCTGAACTGTGAATGATTTATTTCATTGAGTTTTCTCATTCAATGAGATTTCTAATTAGTTTGATGGCCTTTAGAAATAACCTGTATATAATCATACTTAGCATTTTTTCTGGACACTTTTAGACATATATGTTCGCTATTTCATGATAATAATGGGGATCTATCTTTGCCACTGCCCTTTTTCCAGGTATAACATTCCAGCTGATGCCTGGAAATAATATTCCCCTGAATACATCACACCTCATCACTCACATGTTCACAATTCAATCCTATGTTTCACTTTGGCCTTTCCTGATTTTCCCCTGGCATTCAGGTAATTCAGGCTCAAAATTTTGGGGTAAGCCTTGATTGATTGATTGATTAAATGAATTTTTTTCTTTGGATAAAATTTCAAATTTTTACAGAAAGTTTTGTAAAAGTAGCACCTGCATACCAGTTACCTAGATTTGCAAGTTATTTACATTTGTCTTACTTCTTTTTGTCATTCTTTCTTTCTATACATAATTTTTAAAACATTTCAGAGTAAGTTGGACCACTATGTCCCTTTGCTCAAAAATATTTCAATATGTAATTTTAAGAACAGAACATCATCGTACATTACCACTGATAATTATATTACATAAATATGTGATATAATTATTTTATGATATAATCATCAAACTAAGAAATTAATATTGATAGAATAGTATTGTCCAATCCACTATTTTTTTCCTGGTTCATGATCTGGGATTATGTGTTGGATTTAGTATGGAATTTAGTTTTCATCTAATGGCTAGTGAAGAATCCACATCACCTTGAGAACTAAAACTAAACTGTTTTTTTTACAACATGTTACTTGATAACTTCACTATTCTTTCTGCTTAAATAGAAAAGCCTTTCCAGACTAAGAACATAAAGGGCTACTCTAGGTAAATAAAACAGTTTAGCATATTTCAAAGGAAAGGCTGGAATGTTTTTTCAGAAGAAATTTAAAATTCACTGCAAGGTATAATACATAGAAGAGTGTACTCAGAGTAGGAGTGAGGAACCTGTAGCCTTAAGGCCATCTGTGGCCTTCTAGGTCCTTAAATGTGGCCTTTTGACTGAATCCAAATCTTACAGAACAAATCCCTTTATTTTTATTAATACATTTTTGTTTCTTTTAAATTTTTATTTTTGAAATGAACTTATTTAAAATACAAAAGAATAAGTTTCAAAGAAATAATCCTCCCGGATTGACTGGCACATCAGAATATCATTAAGCCATAAGGGCTAAATTGATGGCTGCTACACTCATGATTTAGTTTTAACTTCCCCTACCTGACTGGCCCCATAACCACAGGAGGATGGTTGGCAAGTGTTTATGGGGGTCAGGTGCACCAGTCTGTTAACAGCTTTTGACAATGGTGCACTGTGTTTCTGTTTGAAGTGGAATTTGTGAATAGTTGCACAGCTTGAGAGTATTTTTTTAATTCTGTCTGCTTAACAGTCCATCATGTCAAAGAAGACCAAGAGAATACTGAAGAAAGAAAACAGATTTTTAAATGAGGTTTGGTTATTGCAATATTACCTTGTTTCTGCTAAAGATAAGATGCATTGCTTGCTTTGTGATATTGCAATATCAACATTAAAGAACTTTAATGCTTATCAGCATTATAACACTCCTAAGGACCATAAATATTTTAAATTAGAGTAAGAGGCACAAAAGGTTGTACTACAGAAATTAAAAGAAGAAAAGCAAAAACAAAGACAATTCTTCCAAGCAGCAGTAAGACATGGAAATAATGCCACTGAAGCAACTTATAAAGTAACTTACATACTCAACAAAAAAGGGAAGCCATTCAGTGATGTAGAAATTGTGAAAGAATGCATTGTTGAAGTTGTAGGATGCTTAGACCCTAATAACATTTCAAAGTACAAACAACTTCCTCTTTCAAGGAGAACCATAACTGATCAGCAGCACGAACTAGCTTTCAACTTAATAGAACACCTTGAGACAATACTTCAAAAGGAAAATATATATTATTTTAATCTTTGGATGAATTAACTGATACTACTGACTTGGTGCAGGTTTTATACTTCATTCCAGTCATAACAGAAAATTTTCTTTGCTACAAAGAGTTACTTGGGGCAATCTTGCAAACAGAACACAAGGAAAAGATATCTTCAACAATTTTCAAGATAAATGTAGTAAAGTTGGAGTGAATTTGGTAAATTTAGTGAGTGTATGTATGGATGGTTCTGTGAGGAGGATACTCTGTGGCTAGTGAGTGCTCCGGTGTAGGCTTCGGAAATTGGAAGAAAAGGCAAGTGGAGAAAAAGGCATTGGCCAGGTCCACTACATAGTGGTACTGTCCAAGCACCAAAGTCAGTTGATCCATCAGATCCACTATAGACAGCCCGTGGCATGCTGTGGGGAAGTAACTTTATTCAGCTCTCGGTAGTCTACTGTCATTCTTCAAGTTCCATCCAGTTTCTTAACTGGCCACACAGGAGAGTTGAATGGACTGAGCCAGGCACACTATGCTGACCTTTTCTAGCTGCAATATGGTGTGTGAAATTTCTTCATGCCTCCCCTGGGCAAATGATACTGTTGTGTGCATACCACACGATGAGGCATGGGCAGAACCTGTGGTGGGTGATGGGGTGGCCACTCACCACCAGCTTCAGAACCCTAACTAGGAGGTGGAACTCACCTGTGGAGGTGGTTAGGGTTAAGCCATGCAGAATGTCGACACCCAGAATATCTTCCTTCACAAGGGACATATACACAGTGTATGGCCTAGGGGCCAAATGACCTATGCCCAATGGAATAGTCACTTGTTCAACTTTGACAGTTTGCCCACCAGAGCCATCTGTGTAGATTGTCTGTCCAGCAAACCACTGGGTTTGCATAGATTATGGAGCAGTCAGCTTCCCTGTCTACCAAGGCCAAAATCTGCTGCACATTTGTAGGGGACCAATGAATAGCAAGTTCCACATGCGCCTCCAATCATCTGGAGTCCCCTCTAGCCAGGTGCCTTGGTCTAACCCCTAGTCTATATCAAATACAGGGGTTTCAACCATAAAATCTTGCAGCTGCACATTGTGGGTCTCTTCGGCAGGCGTCTCAGCTCCCCACCTCTTGGGTGATTTCATGAATTGCTGGTGGGGAAAGGGCTGATTCCACAAAGCCAGTAATACCTCATTAGGCTGTTTATCTATTTCTCTTTATTTACTCCTGCTAATAGGAGGTCTAGCCACATCTGGGTTTGAGACACCTTCTGGGCTCCTTGTACTGTCTTCTTCTACAAGGGGCCCTGAGCTCATGGGCTCTTCTTGGGTCCTTGTACATACGCACTTGTCCCTTCCCTTTTTGTTCTGCGGTATCTCCCAGAGCCGCCATGGCAGTGGTGACCTCATGTATCCACTTCCACACATAGAGAATGAGCACAGCTGCCAGTAAGCCAAAGGACAAAGGGGAGCTATGGCTAAGATTAGGTCATGCATGTGTGTAGTGAAAGGCTACTCATCGGTCCCCCACCAGTAATCTACTGCAAAAAAAGGCTTAGTGAATTCCCAAGTCCTGAAGAATCTGAATTAAGTCTGTGTATGCAGTCCCCTTACTTACGGTTTTGGGTAGTTCTCTGGGGTCATCTCATACTGTATGGGCAGCAGCCATAAGCCATTCGAGCAAGGAGTGGTCACCCTCGCCATGACCACTTGTCTGTAGCCTCTGCCTCAGGAAAGAATGTATAGTTATGGATGCCAATTGCTCCATCTCCCTTGGGGAACACAGGACGCTGTTGTCCCTTCATCCCATAAGTGTAATAATCAGGAAGGCACAGTCTCCCCAGGAACTCCCTGCACTGTTTTCCCAGCTCCCACAGCTCCATGGGGGTGTAGGCAGAGTAAAAGATAAGCTCCGTTACTGTAGGAGCACCTGTGCTTAGCCCCAGGGCCCCATGGGCTGCGCATGCTCCATTTTACGACCAGAGCTGCTGGGGTGGGGCATCAGTCTCCTGCATATTTGCAGCTTCGTCAGCATCCAAGGTCGAACTCCTCCTTAACTCTTTCTCCAACTCTTGCAGGTGGGGTTCCAAAATTTCCTCTATCTCTTGTAACTCCCTTACCTGGGCTTCTAGCCACAGGGCATCTTTATGCTGCTCCCAGAGGACTGTAAGGAAGAGCCAGCCCACCCTACCAGCCGCCGCTTGCTCCCTAGGCTGCCGTGATTCCTCCAAGGCCTTCAAGGCCTTTTCCAGGGCAGCTGGTATACATTCTACCTGCTCCCACCCCATGGCAGGGGCCCACGACATGAGGACCACTGCCGCTGGCTGCCACAAGCCCATAAGCGGCCATATGTCCTCCCCTGCTGACGTGTAGGGGACACCCCGCCGGGATCGTGCCAGACTACACCAAGTGTGAGGAGGATACTCTGTGGCTAGTGAACGTTCTGGTGCAGCCTTCTGAAAATGGAATAAAAGGCGAGTGGCAGCAGGCAAGTGAGACATGCTCTTTATTATTAGAGGGGATACAGCAGTGGTGAAAAGCAGGACCAAGAACATGGCGAGCATTTATATATGGCTCTGAACAATAGTGACAACATGCCATGATAAAGCGCAATCATGTGAATTCACACAGGAGATAACACCTTGGTTACATGAGTATGTTGATTCATGTCTCTGTGGAAGGCCAGCTAACCAGGGGGGCTAGGCAGAAAAAATTACTGCGGCGGTCATCTTAGTTTGGCCTAAGAAACCTGTTGCCTATACAGATGCAATTTCCCTTATAGGTGCACCTTCCACGACAGGAAAATCTGAAGAGTTTACTGCACATATAAAATAAAGTATTAACAGATCCAGATGCTTTCATTTCTTTTAACTGTAATTTGCATCAGCAAAATCTCTGTGCTCAATCTATTTTAAGTGACAGTTTGCAGTAAGTTATACATATTATTAGCTATATTAGTGCAAATGCAACACAGTACCCTAAGTTTCATAACATGCTAAAGTTGAACAATGAGGTATTTGGTGTCACTGCCATATCATTCTAAAGTGCATTGGCTATCTCAGGGACAGGTTTCAGTCAAAATTTTATCTCTGTGGGAACAGATCATTAAATTTTATAAAGAGCAGAATCAGCAATATGATTATTGAAAGAAGATTATAGGAATTCAGCATTTCTGTGTAATATGTCAAATGAAAACAACTTGAATATTTCTTTGCAAAGTAAAACTAAGTCTATATACAATATGTAGACTATATACGATATATGATAATGCTTGGCAAAAAATCCAAGCATTTCAAAAAAAGCTATCTTTTTCAAAACACTACTTCTTCAAAAGGACGTTTTGGATAAACATTTTCCCTAATTAGCAAAGGTCACTGATGAGCAGGATGATATATGTGAATCATCTGAAGAATATGCAGCTGTTATAGACCTATTAATTGGAGAATACAATGAAAGTTTCACTGACTTTGAGAATCATGACATCAAACTCAAATTAGCATTTCAGCCTTACCTAGTTGATATCACCAAGGCACCTAAAGAACTACAGATGGAATTGATTGAGCTCTCAGTAGTGACATTTTAAAATCATTGTTTGATGCTAAGAAAGATCCAATTAAAATATGGAAAAATGTAGTAGAATACCCATGCCTTTGGCAACATGCCCAAAAAATACTTTCTTGCTTTTCAACTACTTATTACTGTAAAACTACATTCTCCTACCTAACCCAAATCTAGATGCCCTTAAGATCATAAATGACTGATACTCATCTAGAGGATTAGTTGAAGCTGTGCACCTCCATGCTGCAACCAAATAGTCAAATGATTTCCAAGAAAAAACAGATACCACAAAGTCATTAAAAGGTTAGTTAACTTTAAAATTCACAGATAATTATCATTTTTTAAAATTATTAAGTACCTAGTAGTTAGATCCCTTTCCAGAAGGGATTATCTGGAGCTCAACTGAGGTGGGAGGGAGAGCTGAGTGTCAGGTGTCAGAGAGGCTGATTAAAACAAGCCAAACATGAAAGAGTTAGTCCTTTATTCACTTACCATGATGGTGTAAGCCAAAGGTGAAAACCTGAGCAGGAACAAACTCCCCTTGTTCCATTTCCTCCATGGAATGGTGCCTCTGCTCAAGGGTCAAAAGGATTAGCACAGATATGGGGGCATCTCACTGTTGAGGTCTCCAGTTTTGTGTGGGCTGGGGGATGGGGAAGGGAGAGAAATAAGAGTGGAAAAATACTGGGTGCTGAGAGTAGGGAAAAGTGTTTTCATCACCTCTGCCCAAGGCCTCAAATAAGAAGACCAAGGAATGAAAATATGCCAAGAGCATGACCAGCCAGGGAGCCTGAGTCCTCGACTGCAACTCCTTTCAGAGACGACATGCACTGGCTGTGTTCTAAGTCTGGTGCAGGAAGGGCAGCTTTCCTCATAAAGTGTGCCAGATAAAACCTTTGTAATTATCTATGTTCAGGTCAGAAAAAATCACACATAGGTTTTTAACTAAGAGTCAGACTCCTCAGAGACCTCATATCCTTTTGTACAGAACATAGAACATTCAGATATGGTTGGACTACTTCCCCTGCAGTATTATTACATCTTGCATACCCTTCCTCCTGTTAAAACAGAGCTTTCTCACCTCTTACTTATGGCTAGTCCTTCTACATGTTCTGTGGACTTTGGTCCCATTTCCTTTCCAGAATCCATGATCTATTAATTAACTCCTTTCCCTTATTTAACTGTTTCCTCTCAAAGGAATTCTTTGAGAGGAATGCCATCAACATTTAAATTCTGCTAAGTATCTTTCATCTTTAAAAAACCAAAAAACTTGCAGTCATCTATACACTGTTTATCCTACTAATGCAATTCACTAGCTGACTGATGAAATGATTTGCTAGACTCTTGTATGTGGCATCAGGGTCCCTGGCTCATTTCCTTATGTTCCTGATAGTTTCCAAGTTCACAGGTTGACTGGCAGGGAAACCATGAAGAATAGAGCTCTTGTGGATATAGTATATAAAAATTAAATTAAAGGAGAATAATTTAGGATTTTTTATACATTTTGGTTACAAATATGTGAACATAGTAAAAATATGATTCATTTACTTTTCATAAATATTCTGGGATTTCAGTTCAGAGTTTATTACCCTTCAAATCCCATTGTTAGATAATATCCGGACTTTGTGTGACTTAGAAACCTATCTCATTAGAATAATCTTCAGATTTTTACTTTTCAAATTCATAAATCTGTGTCCATATCAATGTTTATTCTACAGTCTTTTATATATATATACACAATCTCTTATATATAAAATATGTATCTAATATATATAGCCTCTCTTAAAGAAAGGGTACTTTAGATCATTTGAAAAAGCATTTAAAAATGATGTTGGGAGATTTCTGAAATCTTCAGTGTTTCTGTATTACCGTTCACTGACTCCTATCCTCCTCCTGCACAAAGCTTTTCTTTAGTTCATTTCTTCAGGGTAATAGTCCATTTTAAGTGCTACTAAGTGAAAAGATTTAATTGCATTAAAGAGTTCTTTTTGCTGCATTAGCTCATCAATGCAATGTGAATACTTTCCAATGACAGTTACCTGCATTATGGGGAAACCCAATCTTGGAAGGGCAGAGGAAGTAATATCCATTTGAAGCTCAACTGCTAGTGGTGGTAGAGTGTGGTAGATGGAGAGGCTTTCATTCCTAGGCATGGTGGTAACATTATGCAGACATGGACAGATGGCAAGGATTTACTTTGTTGAAAATTGAGACAAAGTTGAATTGAAGGATTCAATTTGAATTGTCATGTGTTTCAAAGGTGGATTTTTACCTCTAAGAGTAAAAACCAGTGGTGTGTTTTTGGTTATAGCATTGACCTCTTTAAAGCTGTTGATTTTGTAGGAGAGACTGAAATGGAGGAGTTCTCTCTGAGCTCAACAAGGACAGTGAGGAAGGGAGAAACTGCTATTTTACTGAATTAAATGGATTTGTAAATTTTGTTAATATAATTTTTGAGATTAGACACCTAAAGGCATCTGATAAGTGGCTCTTTGTAGGTTGATGGTAACTCAAATTTTAGCATATAAGTAGTATTGGTCACCATGTTGTTTTGTTGTTTAAAAAGTTAGGCCATTCTGAGGAAGCAAGTAACTGGGAGGAAGAAAAGTCCCGTTGATTCTTTCCTGGAACTATCAATTGCTATACTCCGTTCATCCTTCACTGGCTGCTTATTATTTAAGCCTTCAATCCGGGGTAACTCCTTTACTTCCACAATTTATTAGTAGTACTGAAAACCATGAGGAGTTTTCATACTTTCATCTCAAAATGTAAATATTTGATAACATTTACTGTCCTGAAAAATCAGAACATTTGGATTTTGAAAAGGATATGAGATCATTTGTGTGGTTCGGAACTGGCACAGGAAGGGAAGCTGAAGAGACCAGGTAAATTCGGCTTACTACCAAGTTTTATCTAGATCAACAGCAGATGAATACCAGAGAATTCTTTCCTATGTGCATTTATATGTCATTCATTCATTCAATCATTTAATAATTCACTTACAATATGATAGGCAGTAGAGTTATAACAGGAATATGACAACATCATCTTTTCTACCATGAAAGGCACATAATGAACTAAGATTTACATAAACATTTATTTAGTTTAAGTTGTCCCAAATGTTAGAGGGGAAAATACAGGATCCAATACATTTTTTCCGGTTCATGAGAATGCATCACAGTTAGTATATGCCTAATTAGTAACAGAGTTCACTTTCAAGATATCAATTCTGATATTATGTAAGTTATGTCACAAGTTCATGCCTTCATTTGGTGACAAACATCCCATCTAGTTGTAAGAATGCCACAACCTCCACACTTTATTACAATGAAGTTGACAAATTATGTGTTTAGAAGCTTAGCTCTATAGTTTTATATATTTACACCCCAAATATAATTCTTAACCTGACCTGTACTTGGGATGTAGTTACATTAGGATGAAATTAATATGTTAAGATGTGTAGTTGTGAAATCATATGCCAACTTAGAGCTGTGTTTAGGAACATGGCCTCACAAGAATTTGTTAAAATGGTCTGTTACTAGGCTTCCATTGAAATATGGGACTGAGCCCAAATCAAAAGAATAGTTACCTGTGAATACTTTGTCTATGACTAACGAAGCCACATTATTTTTGTTTGAACAAATCTGGTACAGTGAAATATTACTATAGTATGATTAAATCTATGGAAATATTTATTGGCCATTTGTTTATCTTCTTTTGAAAAGCTTCTGTTCATTTCTTTTGCCCACTTTTTAGTAGGGCAGTTTGATTTTTTTCTTGATGATTTGCTTGAGTTCTTTGTAGATTCTGGTTATTAGTCCTTTATTGGTTGTATAATTGCTAAGATATGAAATCAACCCAAATGCCCGTCAATTCATGAGTGGATTAACAAAATGTGGTATACCATGGAATGCTATTCAGTCATGAAGAAGGATGACTTAATGCCTTTTGCAACAATTTGGATGGAACTAGAGACCATTATCCTAAGTGGAGTATTGCAAGAATGGAAAAGCAAATGCCATATGCACTTGCTATTAAATTGGAATTAACTGATGAACACACATGTGCATGGGGACAGTAAAACTCAATAGAAATCAGCTGGGGGGTAGGGAATGAGGGGACAGGCACATTTATTAATATAATCCTTACTCCAGCATTATAAAAGCAACCTATATAAACAAAAACATTTGTATCACCATAATATTTTGAAATAAAAATTTTTAAAAGCTATGGAAATAGAAACAGGTTGACTGAAACTACAAAGTTGAAGTCACTTAATTTCAAGGGTTTATTGTTCAACACTATTCTTGAAAGTCGGTATAAAACGTTCCTTCAACAGATTGTTCCCCTGTTCTATCTTCCCCATAAAACCAATCCATCCTCAGATTTACATGCTACTATTTGCACCCTAATGGTGGGACTATTAATATTTTCCCTGCTCAGCTCCTTAACTACTTTAAGGCAAACTCTTGAACAACAGACTTTATTGAGTAACTGGTCCCTTGAGAATGTAAATAAAAAATTAAGTTGATAAACTACAAAAGAACCCTTAATAGTATTCTCATATTTTTCTAAAAAATAAAGCTATAAAGCTTCCTAGGAGGTATGGACGTATTGAGTGCTCTCTCTTGTATACTTGTCTCAAAAATCATGACTCCATGATTTTAAAGAATGACACTATTTTAGATTGATTCTATAGTGGTTTCCCTTGTGAGGTAGTTAGCTGGTTTAAAATGAAGTCCTTTTTCTCTTTAACATACTGAAAAACTGCCTTTTATGCTAAATATAACTTTGAGTATGAAATGCCCGTCATCAAGACTAAGCACATAAACAGTAAGTCACTCATTCTTGATTGCATTTTCTGTTGCTAAGCTGGATGAACCTATTCATATTCCTGATATTTTAACGGTTTATTTAAAACCTATATTTAAATAATTTCTTGTTCAAAACATGTTTCTGAATTAAGAGTCACATCTTCCTGTTGTCACATTAGTTGAAGCACAGAATAGTTATATTCAGCATGTCAAAATATAGCTGATAAATTATTAGCACCAGACCTGTATAAATTGTTTGGCTTCTCTTATTACTTATAAAGTAGACTAATAAAGTAGTAGTTGACTAATTATTAGGTATTTTAATTTTAAGATAAACAATCTCAGATTTCTGACCTTTTTTTCCCCCTAAAATAGTATTTGTTTTCATTGGAAAAACAGGGGTTTTTTCAGTTTAAATATAGTGAAAATATATATAATTTAGCTTAGACAGTATGATAATCACTCGGAACATTATAAGTATTTACATAAGGATTAAGCTGGAGCTAATACGTCTGTATTGATTTTTTTAACAATATACTCTGAAATGAATATATTATATGTAGATCTATGGAACAGAACAGAGAACCCAGAAATAAAGCCACATATTTACAGCCAATTGATCTTTGACAAAGCCAACAAAAAACATACATTAGAGAAAAGACACTCTTTTCAATAAATGGTACTGGGAAAATTGTATTGCCATACAGAGAAGAATGAAACTGGGTTCCTATCTTTTTATATACAAAAATCAGCTCAAGATGGATTAAAGATTTAAGTGTAAGACCTGAAACTATAAAAGTAGTAGAAGAAATCCTAGGGAAAACTCTTCTGGACATTGGTACAGGCAAAGAATTTATGACTGAGACCTCAAAATCACAGGGAACAAAAGCAAAAATGGACTAACGGGATTTAATTAAACTAAAAAGCTTCTGCACACCAAAAGAAATAATCAACAGAGTGAACAAACAACCTAAAATGGAAGAAACTATTTGCAAACTATTCATCTGACGGGGCGCTAATATCTGGAATACACAAGGAATTCAAACAACAACAACAAAACCCCCAAATAATCCCATTAAAAAGTGGGCAAAGAACACGAATAGACACTTTTCAAAAGAAGACATACAAATGTCCAACAGATATATGGAAAATGCTCAACATCACTAATCATCAGAGAAGTGCAAATTAAAACCACAATGAAATATCATTTTATCTCAATCAGAATAGCTACTAATAAAAATAAAAGATTTTGGTGAGTATGTGGTGAATAGGGAATTTTTATACACTGTTGGTAGGAATGTAAATTAGTACAGCCTCTATGGAAAATAGTATTTACGTTTCTCAAAGAACTATAAGTAGATCTACCATTTGATCCAGGAATGCCACTACTGGGTACTCTACCCAAAGGAAAGGAAATCAATATATCAAAAAGATATCCACAATTGTACATTTATTACAGCACTATTCACAATAGCAAAGATATGAAATAAACCTAAGTATCCATCAACGGATGAATAGATCAAAAAATGTCGTATATATATATGGTGGAATACTATTCGGTCATAAAAAAAAGAATGAAATAATGTCTTTTGCAACAACATGGATAGAACTGGAGATCATTATCTTAAGTAAAACAAGGCAGATATGGGAAGTCAAAAATTGCATGTTCTCACTTAGAAATGGGTGCTAAAAAATGTGTACACATACAGAGTGGAATGATAAACAATGGAGACTTGGAAGGGTGAGGGGCTGGGAAGGCTAGATGACGAGAAGTTAATATTTAGTGATGGATACCCCAAAACCCCTGACTGAACCAGTATGCAATCTATGCATGTAACAAAATTGCACATGTACCCTGTAAATCTGTACAAATAAGAAATGAAAAAAATAATATATAAATAGTATTGAATAAAAATATATACATATAAACTAAAAGTCATACAATAATATCTTTATTTTCTTTTGTCTTTTTGTTTAATATATATATTTTTTTAAGTGAGTATGTGTATGGAACAAAGATTAACTGCTACCTTGAAGTTGTCAGTATACTTTTACTGTTGCTAGAGATGAAGTTTGGATTTCTGTTAATAAAATGTTGCTGTCGGAAAACTGCCCTTTCTCAAACATGTTGCATGCATTCTATAGGGTAGAAGCTAAAGTTTGGTTTAGGCTCTCCCTGCTTTTGCTCTGAAAGGAACCTTTCTAGGGCAGACTTTTAGTCAGGAGTATGTAACATGGGTTTTCCTTAGGTAGGCCTCAATTTCTCCACAGTATATTGTGAGCAAGTTGAGTAATCTAAATGAGAGATGTGAGACTGTGCTGTTGATTATACTGTTTACTCATTTATGTTGGTTGAGTAAATTTTAGCAGATTCTTTGCCTGTTGAATTTTTTCTAAATGTAATTAATAATCTCTGAGAAATACTGTGTACCTTTTGGAAGGTGTGCTCAAACAGTATTACAAGCCCGGCCCATCCAGGAAGACAAAATAGTCTTGTTTTCCCTTTACTTTGGCAGGATTAAAGACTACCCGTAAGAACTTGGCGAGGTAGGATATAGAGCTACAACAACTTGGCTGACAGCGTCCCTTGAATGGGACAGCTAGCCAACTAAATAACCAAAAATTTAGGAAGTTTATTGTTGACACTTTATCTCATTCTGGCAGTGTTCTTTGAAAATATTAAATATTGTGCCACCTTGCTCAAGACATGGGACAAGAGAAAAGGAAATGAATCTTGAATTGGAAGAGAAATGGAACTTTCCTAGGGAAGGCCAACTAGCATTCTGGGTCCTGGAAAAAAGACATGACTAAGAAGACTCTTTCAGAGAAACAAGACTTGTTTGTAGGCCAAGCATAGGAGCCAGATGGTCTGTGAGATGTCATGTCAGGGATGCCCTGAATAGATGTGTGGCCAGTAGCTTGGGGAAGAGGGACCCCAACATTTAGTCTCAGGGTTTTGTTTTCTACTTTGTAGAATAGTTATATTATCTTTTATAAAATTTGGTCAAACTCTATGATCTGTGTTATCTGAGCTTTGAAGGAAGGCAAGAAGGAGACTGTGTGTGCATTTTATGGTTCATTAAATTTGAAGATAGCTTCAATCACAAAGAATTGGTTACCGGGTACCAAAAAGCTGAGAGCAGAGGTCTAGAGCAAGTGATAGCAAGGGCCAAAGAGACTAGGTTTGTGAGCCTTTGATCTTATTCTTGTCATTCAGAAATACCAATAAATAAGATAAAAGACTGCCTGTAGGAACTCAGAATGGGGTGCTATCTACAGTAGCTGATTATTAAAGTGAACATAGGAGAATGTATTGCCTTTAGTATTAGCTTTAGAAACACATACAGTTAGTTGGGGCTTCTTAATCTGGAATCTTTAGGGCTTCTGTGGACAGTCTACATTGTATTCAACATTTTGTGTATGGATATGTATTTTCTTGGGGAAAAATATATACAATTTTTATCAGATTGTAAGAATAGCCCACAAGTTAAAAAAAGAAGATATATATTTCATTGTATATATACAATCTTGGCTCTGTATATTTTAGAAAGTTTTTTTCTTTTCAATTTAACGTACTTCGAGCATTTTATCCTGGTAATAATTATTATTTGAAAGGAATCAACTTTGATGGTGCCTCATATTCTAAAATACAGATACATCATGCTAGGTTTGGTTTTAAGAGAGAGAGAGAAAGATGTAGATGTCGTCCTGGTTCTTTGGCTCCAGGCTTGGAAGAATCACAAGCCGGCCGCTGGGACGGAGTGATGACAGACACGGAGCACTTGCACACAAGCAGCTTTGTTGCAGGAAACAGAAGATTCACAAAGTGAAAGTAAAGTGAGAGTATGTTTCATAAAGAGGAACGGGTCTGCCCGAGTGGGGAAGACGCTGAGTTTAACAGGTTTCCCCATTTTATGTTGGTTCGCTAGTTCTCTGTAACGCTGGAGGTGGAATATTCATGATTTTCTGAGAGAGGGGTGGAGAATTCTTAGAATTGATACCCTCCCACTTTCTGTCCTTGTATGGCTGGCTGTGAAACCGTCGTGTTGCTAGGGAGTGTGATTTTTACCATGCTAGTGTATGTTAATAAGGGATAGTTTACCTCTGCACTTGTTCCCAGTCAGAAAAAGTCCCTACCTCATGTTCCTGCTGTTGTGGTTTCTTTCCTTTGTTGTTATTGGTCCTGACTTTGGCCCTTCACCACATCCTCTTATCACCTGCCCTGCATGCCCTCAGCCCTATCTAACAATCGTAGTTTATTTAACACATTGACTGCCACACACAAAAAACAGAAACTTTTCCTTGGGGCCACAGTGTTTTGTTATGAAAATAGAATAAAAACTTCGAGTGTAATTTAAAGGTAAACATAAATAGAAAAATGAAATTTATTGACTTCTATTCATTTAATCCATGCTTTTAGAATTAAATTGTCAATATTAGTTGTAATAATAAGAACATCAACAAGATTTTACATATGCTTCACGTGGCCCCAGGTTCAAAACTAGAGTGAGTTAAATACAACTCTCATGGCAGTCAATGTGTTAAACATTTTACTGTTATTAAACAACTTGTTTTTTAAATTTCACTAATTAAAAATAATGCACTATATCAAGCAGAATTCTAAAAGTGGCCCTAATTCTCCTTGCCCAAAATTGTTGGAACTTGTGAAGATGATGAGATATCATTCTCAGGATTTTGCTTTGTCTATAGCACAGCTGACCTTAAGATAGGGAGATTACCCAGGTGGGCCTATTCTAAATCACAGGAGCCTCTTTAGGAATAGGGAGCTTTCTTTGGCTGCTGGTAGAAAGGGAAATTACAGAGATTCAAAACACAAGAAGGATTCTATGCACTCTTGCTAGCTTTGAAGACGGAGGGGTTTGTAGAAGCTAACTTGTTCCAGGGGCAGCCAGCAAAGAAAAGGGACCACAGTTCTAAAACTGAATGGAACTGATTTCTGCCAACGACATGACTGAGCTTGGAAGTAGATTCTTCCCTAGGGCCTCAAGAAGGGAGCACAGTCTTGTGGACACCTTGATTTCAACCTTGGGCAGAGAATGTAGTCACATCATGCCATGCCTCTGACCTACCCATCGGTGAGCTATTAAATAGGAATTGCAAAGATGCTAAATTTGTGGTAATTTGTTATGCAGCAAAACATTATGGTAAAAGAGCTTCTATAAATAGCTTGGTATACAATTGTGCCTGAATTTATAATTGACTTAATCGATTAGAAATGCAAGTAATTAGTTATAAGCACATAAATAAGTAAAGGATTGCTATCTAGTTATTTTACCCCAAAATATCTGACAATAACAACCTTCTTAGGGTATGAGAGGTCAAAAGTTACTTTAGCTTTTCCAATATTAGGTAATAGTACTTACATAAAATTTTGTTAGTTTGTTAAATGAAAATTATTTATCTCAATTTACTTCTCTTTTATTATTAGAGAATGAAAATCTTTAATATTTATTAAACATATAAGTTACTCCCATGTATTGTCTTTTCATATCTCTTGTCATTTATTGTATTAAGGATTTAGTGGTTGGGTATGTTTTGTATGGGTGCTTCATAATAAAAATAGTAAATTTTGCCTATCATATTTGGGGCAAATAGTATGACAAAGTTTGTTACTTTAACAGGTAGAAAAGACTAAAAACTTATGTAGTCAAATCTATTGAATTTTTTCCTGTGCTTTCTTTCAATACCTTTATGCTTAGAAAGTCTATTTCCACTCTTAAATTAGATATTAAATCATAATATATTCTTATTATTTGTGAAGTTTGAATTTAATGACAATATAGGACATGATTTGAAGCATGGCATGAAGTAAGGAATTCTTTTCTCTAAATAATAACCTTATTTTATATCATCATTACCACATAGTAAATAATCTTTCTTGCTTGCTTTGATATTCAGTTTTTTTAATTCTCATTTATTCTGCCTAAATTTTTGTAGGAAAAAAAATGTATTCTTTTGGGGGGTAGGAAGAGTTATAATTCAATTCCAGGAAAATGATGATATTTTTATAGTCTAATCTATTTTTATGTCTAGAATATTAAATGTCTTCTCATCTTTACCTTTTTTTCACATGTTCAACATCAATCTGATTTCCTCCAAATGTGAAATTTAGATTCGCCTTGTCAAATTTCAAAAGGGATTTTGGGCTGAAGATTATTATTTCTAGGAATTAATATAGGAACAATTGAAATATCAAAATAATAAGCATATGTAGGACCATGATATGTTCTCTCTTTTTATTTAAGAATTGTATGTCTCTCTGTAAAATTCTGTGGCTGCCTTTATAGGCTCTACACATTTTTCTCAAGGTTATTTTATATTTTATTATATAGTTTGGATTGATATTTTGACTGGAATAGGTCTATTGATTTTATGGAAAAAATTATTAATTTCTCATTTACATTATATATATATAGGAGAGTCTTATGCTAAGAGACTTTATCACTTGACTTCCTTGGGATTTCTAGATACATATAATTGATCTTATAAATAAATGCAAATATGTTTTCTGAAAATAATGAACAGTATTTTCTTTCTGAGACTCATAACTCTTATTTCTTCTTCTTCTTGTCTTACTGAATTGCCAAGTAATTTCAGTTAAAATAATATCATAGCAAGTATCTTCATCTTGTTCCTAAAATTAATGAGAACGTTTTTGTAATTTTGTTCCTATGTTAGTTTGTTAGTTTTGGTTTAAGGTAATAGTTCTTATAATAGTTCTTATTAATCTTATTAAGGTTTTCTTCTTAAATCCTGTGTACTGTGATAAGTAGAAGTATTGCTTGGGATATCAGATTTATTCTAATGGCATCTGTGTTTTTCAGCTCGTTTTTTTTTTTCTGTGACATGTAATGAAAATGCTGCTACTTTAGAGTTTCAAAAAAGTTTTTCTTAAACTTAATATTTGATTAATATTTTGATTTTTTTGCATGTTTATTGGCTTCTTCATGAGCAAATTTTGGGCCATTTATGTTTTCTGAGAAAACTACAAATTTCATAAAAAATTTCAATTTTTAATTATCATATTTAGCAACAATTTAGTATTATATATTTTATAATTAACTTTTTGCACCTATCAATTCTGCTTTTTATTTACTCTTGAATAATTTACATTTTTAATTTGCATACGTGTAGGCATTTTGTGCAGCACTGTATCTCCAGGATATATATAATATGCCTGCATAGTGGGTGTCAATGTATATTGATTAAATAAATGAATTAAATTTCTTAGATTTTTAAAAATACATGTGAGTTAAATATTTTATTGAATAATAAAATCATGTAAGATGCTTAAAATTACTTTGGATCTCAACTCTGCATGGCTACACATGTAGTATGGTGATTAGTTGTGTGGTATATTCCATCATCTTATATTATGCTTTTGATTATAAATTTTACCCAGTCATTTTGGAAAGTGTTCCACATTCCTGAATCATTGAGTATTTTTGTTTAAACTTCTAGTAGTAATTCTAAATTATAGAACACTTGAGTTAGAGAATAAATTATATACAAATTTGTGGGTTAGTATTAGGTTAATTTTTATAAATTTTATAAATGTTTCATAAATGTTTAAAATCTATACTCTAAGGAATTAGAAATTCTCTGCTATAGTTGTTTAATATTATTTGAAAGTGACTTGGATTAGTTAAAAATGTATATTGTAATCTCCAGGGAAACCAATAAATAATTTAAATAGAATTATAATCAATACTGTAAGAGATGAGATAAAATAAAATCACATAATATGCTCAGTTAAAACCAGAGAAGGCATAAAAACAAGGAGGTAAAATTTCAAATGCAATCAATAGAAAGCAATTATAAACATGGTCAATATTAATGCAACTATACCAATAATCACATTAAATATGAAAGTTCTAAATATGCCAATTAAAAGATAGACTTTGTCTAAGTGGATAAAAAGTTTGAGACCCAATTATATGTTGTCTATAAGAAATTCACTTTAAATATAAAGACCAGATACATTAAAAGTAAGAGATGGAGAAAGGTATACTATGCTAACACCGATCGAAAGAAAGCTAGAGTAGCTCTATTTCAGACAGAGCTGACTTCTGAACAAGAACGTGTTTTAGTCACTTTCTATTCACCCCACTGGTGAAAGTGAGATTCCCAGCCTAGAGTTATGGGAATTGCTAGACATACACCACCCAACACTGCGCAGATAAAAACACAGCAGTTTATACTCACGGGCTGAGAGAGGAGGACATGCATACCACATAGGACCACATGGGGGTGGCACTCAGGAACAGAGTGAACAAGCAGAGGCTGTGGGAGGCTCTATAGTATCAAAGGAAGGGGTTGTCCACTGATTCCCATAGGAGGAAGTATTTGGCTTGTTTGAGTAATTTTGCCAGCTGATGGAACTGAAACCTGCTACTCAGGGATAAAGAGAAACTGTGCCTTTTCCCCAGGATAATGGTTGTTTGGCTACAGAGACCTAATCTGTGGAATAAGAGTGGGGGCAAAACTTGTTATGCCTGTTTGAGGCCTCCCTGATTTTACCAGATGTTAAGGCACACAATTTTGGGTCTTAATTTAAGCACTTACCTCACAGAAAAAGTATCAGGGTTAGATAGGGCATTACATAATGAAAAAGAGGTCAAATTGCCTAAGAATTGGTAAGAATTCTAAATGTGTATGAACCTGGCCAGGCGTGGTGGCTCACGCCTGTAATCCTAGCACTTTGGGAGGCCGAGGCAGGTGGATAGCTCAAGGTCAGGAGTTCAAGACCAGCCTGAGCAAGAGCGAGACCCCGTCTCTACCATAAATAGAAAGAAATTAATTGGCCAACTAAAAATATATGTAAAAAATTAGCCGGGCATGGTGGGACATGCCTATAGTCCCAGCTACTTGGGAGGATGAGGCAGAAGGATCGCTTTAGCCCAGGAGTTTGAGGTTGCTGTGAGCTAAGCTGATGCCACGGCACTCTACAGCCCGGACAACAGAGTGAGACTCTGTCTCAAAAAAAAAAAAAGAAAAATGTGTATGAACCTAATGAGTATCAAAATACTTGAAGCAAAATATGATAGAACTGAAAGGAGAAATAGATAATTCCACTCTTAACAGTTAAAGGCTTCAACACTCCTCCCTCTGTCAGTAATTGATAAATCGAGCAGGCAAGAAAGCAGTAAGGTTATATGTGACCTGAACAGCAGTATCATACATTTTGACCTAATTGACATTTATAATATATGTCATGCATATACAGGCGTATCTCAAAGATTTTGAGGATTTGGTTCTAGACCACCACAATAAAGTAAATATTGTGATAAAGTGAGTCACACATTTTTTTGTTTCCCGGTGCATTTATAAAAGTTATGTTTACACTATACTATAGTGCAATAGAATTTTGTCTAAAAAACACTCTACATATATTAATTGAAATACTTTATTGCTAAAAAATCTTAACAATCATCTGAGCCTTCAGCAAGCTGTAATCTTTTTGCTGGTGTAAGATCTTGGCTCAGTGTTGATGCTGCTGACTGATCAGGGTTGTGGTTACTGAAGGTTGGGGTGGCTGTGGCAATTACTTAAAATAAGACACCAATGAAGTTTGCCACATCAATTGATTCTTTCTTTAAAAAAAAAAAACCTGTAGCATACTATGCTGCTTGATAGCATTTTACCCATAGTATAAATTCTTTCAATCTTGGACTTAATCCTCCTGCCAATGATTTATCAACTGTATGGAATATTCGAGATCCTTTGTTGTCATTTTAACAATATTCACAGCATCTTCACCAGGAGTAGATTCCATATCAAGAAACTACTTTCTTTGATCATCCCTAAAAAGCAACTCCTCATCCATTCAAGTTTTATCATGAGATTTTAGCAATTAAGTCATATCTTCAAGCTTCACTTATAATTCTAGTTCTTTTACTACTTCTACCACATGTACAGTGACTTCCTCTACTGAAGTTTCGAGTCCCTGAAAGTCATTCCTGAGGGTTGGAATTAACTTCTTCCAAATTGATGTTAATGTTGCGCTTTTAACCTCCTCCCATGAATCACATATGTTCTTAATGGTATCTTGAATGGCAAATCCTTTCCAGAAGGTTTCAATTGACTTTGCTCAGATCCACTAGAGGAATTACTATCTGTGGGAGCTATATTTAGCCTTACAATATATATGGTTTTTTAAAAAATAATAAGACTTGAAATTCAGAAATACTTGTTGATTTATGGGCTGTGGAATGAATGTTGTATTAATAGGAATGAAAACAACATTAATATCCTTGTACATCTCCATCAGATCTCTTAGGTGACTAGGTGCATTGTCGATAAGCATTCATATCTTGACAGACATTTTTTTTTTTCTGGGCAGTAATTCCCAACAGTGGGCTTAAAATATTCAGTAAACCTGTTGGGGAAATATGATTAAGGAATTAATGAGATGTAGCTCATAAGATCATTATTTTATTGTATCGCCCAATATTGCTATATTGAAGACAGAAACAGGAGTTTGCAGGGTTTTGCCCTGAAGAAATACGTGAACTCGTTAGTTCTCTTATCATAGCTGCATCACCTTGGGAGGGCCCTCAAAGTTCTGGTAGGGATGTTTTCCAGCAAGGCTTCCCAGTTTTCTTTCTGTGGAGCCTTTCTGTGTCTTGAAAGGCAAGACAGGGTAAATATGGCCCACAGGATGGGAGCCAGAGACAATGAGTGCCCTTTGCCCAGAGACACGCCCCTGTGGTTATAAACAACTTGTTTTGTAGAAAATAGGCTTCCTGCTCACTCCTGACTGTCTGCCTTTGAGTC